>VWZX01010273.1:4357320-4392320 GCA_013399015.1 Galbula dea
GGCGTGAACCAGCTCGGCGGGGTGTTCGTCAACGGCAGGCCGCTGCCCGACTCCACGCGGCAGAAGATTGTGGAACTCGCTCACAGCGGCGCCCGGCCCTGCGACATCTCCCGGATCCTGCAGGTGAAGGCGGCGGCAAACCCCGTCCTCCCACCGCTGCTCCGCTCCAGAGCCGCTTTGTCCACCGCGGGCCGCCCAGGNCTAATAAAACGATCCATCTGCTTTTCTCGATTATTGTTGCTGCACATAGACCTTTCTACGCGTATATATCTCTCTTTAAAAATCTTTAAATTTTTCCCTTTTTTCCCTTCCCCCCTCCCCCCCTTTATTTCCATCCGGTGATAACCTGCACTCTCCTTACAGTTAGTTCGGTGTAATAAACTGAATTATACGGCTCAGCATAATTTCAGTTTCCTCTCCTTCCCCACCTCCCCCGTATTTACTTAAGATTTTGTGAGCTCTATGCATTTGGCGTGGCTTACTGCTTCTTTATTTTTTATCTTATTTTTTTTTCTTCCCAAAAGCGAAAAAAAAAAAAAGCGAAAACAAAACAAAACAACCACCCTCAAAGACCCTCAAAGCCACGCTGCTTTAGCTCGGAATCTGTCTGTACGGACACTAACGCGATCTGGCGCAGCTCAGGGGTACTTTGTAAATGTAGGTCTCGATAACTCCTCACTCACCCTTGTCCCCCGCAAGTATTGTCTGAGAGCAGTGAGGACGATGGAGACTAGTCTGGCTTAGCTATTGTTCGCATTTAAGGCGTATTTTAACATTAATACTAAAATAATTACATTTTGACCAGATTTTTTTTCCCTTCCAAATGTTTTTAAAGTATCACTTTTGTAGAGGGTAGGGCCACGAATGTATTTTTTTAAAAGAAAAAAAAAGACTCTTCTAAGTAAGTTCTCATACCATTTAAGGTATATTTTTGTGTTATAGACCCATGCAGATGCAAAAGTCCAAGTGCTGGACAATCAAAACGTAAGCTTGTCATTGTTTAATGCATACTTAAACAATTTGATTTTTGTCTTGAGATTATTAATAATGTGATTTTCTGTCCGCTTCCCTATCCAGGTGTCGAATGGATGTGTGAGTAAAATTTTGGGCAGGTATTACGAAACTGGCTCCATCAGACCCAGGGCAATCGGAGGTAGTAAACCGAGAGTAGCGACTCCAGAAGTTGTAAGCAAAATAGCGCAGTATAAACGAGAGTGCCCCTCCATCTTTGCGTGGGAGATTCGAGACAGATTACTATCAGAGGGGGTCTGTACCAACGATAATATACCCAGTGTAAGTTCATGAAAAAAACCTTCCTGTGTGCCGTGTACAATGCTGGGTAGCCGTAGAGAGCCTCTGCTTCTTTTGTTTTGGTATCAGATGAGAGGATAGCAGGTTCACATCATTTGCATGTGGCAGGGTCAGACACATTTTTTCATACAGAATCTGACAAATGCCTTTAAGGAGGGAAAAAAAAAAGAGATATGAGGGTCACCCTGCGTCTGGCGCCTCCGGACTGCGAGCATCAGTCGAAGCCATCACTCTGGTTTTGCAGGGTTGGGTTTGGGGCTTTTAAAAATATTTTTATCCCCCCTCCCCCAGTGGTTTGTTTGTTTGTTTGTACCACCACCAGCAGTAAGCGAGTCGGGGCGGCTGGGACACTGCGGTACGGGGCCGCCGCAGCGCGCAGCCGGCGCCCGGGGAGCCCCTGACTTGCGCCCAGGTCGAGCCGCCAGCGGCGCGGAGGGGCGCGGGGGTTGCGCGGATGGCTAGCGGGGAGCGCGCTACCGCACTACCATTGCCTTTCCTGTCCTTTGCCTTCCAGGTGTCGTCGATAAACAGAGTCCTACGCAACCTGGCTAGCGAAAAGCAACAGATGGGTGCCGACGGGATGTACGACAAGCTAAGGATGCTGAACGGGCAGACGGGGACCTGGGGCACCCGGCCCGGCTGGTACCCCGGCACCTCGGTACCCGGGCAACCCGCCCAAGGTAAGGGACAGCCCGGTCGTGCTTCCCCGGCCCGGCTCGGCCTCTCCTGGCGGAGGTCGCCCCGACGCGGGTCCCTCCTCGCCCCTTCCCCGCGCGGAAGGCGGTGGGCGAATCTCTCAGGACAGGGTCTGAGGGCAACTCCCCTCTCTCCTCTGCCGCCCCCGAGGACAGCTGCGGGCAAGTGTGAAGAGAGGCCAGTGGCCAGGTGGGCTTCTAGCTCCGGCCTCGGGCAGGGGAGCCCGGGAGCAGTCGCTGCCAAACGGCGTCCGCCGAGTTGCGGTGCCGGCAGCTGGGAAGGTTTTGAGGCTAGTCCTCAATCTCGCCCATCAGCCCGGTAATTAGGGCTCGTGCTCCCCGCCCGGAACGGGGTCTCGGGAGTCGGAGAGATCGGTAACTATCTCCGTAGGGCTGATTATAGTTCCTCCTCAATGGACCCAAAACAACTTTGTAAATATAGGAAACTGTTTATCCTGAAGATTAATAGGTATTTGTTGTAGGAATGACAAGGGGATAATATGAAGGATAATGGGATGTTACGTTACATACTTAAGATGGTTAATGGCTTCTTTTTGAATACGGGCTCTGTTGAGGCTCGGCTCTCCCCCTGGCTGTGGTCATTCCTTTAGAAGAGGTGTCTATATACAACAACCTGCTTTTTGTTTTCACCCCGCAAGGAAAAAAAAATCGGTAACAGTGTGCGGAATATCTGGTACAAAGGATGTTTCTGTCACACGCAAGAATTTGTTATGGGAACAATTCTGTCGCTATGTAATTGCTCATTAGAGATCGTTTTGTTTCTCATTAAGGCGACATGAATAAGCGTCTAGTTGGAGGAGACAGCTGTAGAAATGTTCCACAGGAGACCTCTGGACACGATATGGCACCGCTTGCCAATTAGACATGTCAGTTTTAAGAGAAGAAAACAATCTATGAAGGACACCAGAAAGATAGAGCGGAGCCTTTGCTGTCCCCCACTCCCCCCTCGGTGGTTCTGGTTGTGATTTTTTTTTTTTTTTTAAGATTTTGTTTTAGCCGATGTACCCCTCGGAGCCAGGTCGGATCCCACCGGCAGCCGGCCGCTGGTTCGCCCCTACCTGCAGCTCCCAGGCCCGGGCGGGGGCTGGGGGCTGTCCCGCTTCCCGCATCGCAGGGCCGGCCGGGTGCCGTTGGGGCTCCCCTTCCTTCCTTCTCTGCCCCTCACCCGGGAGCCAAAGCGTGGAGCGGTGCGCAGTGCCCGCCCGTGCGGCTCCGAGCGACCCTGGCGCCCTTCGCTCCCGACGGGTTGTTATTTAGTACAAGGCGTTAAATGGAGAAATTTAGAGCTTCCCCTTTGCCTCCCGTCTGCTATCCTCAGTGCTCAGGCCCAGCTGCGCGCGGGTGCGTGGGCGCGGTGCGGGCACACCTGGAGCCAGGTGGTCCTTGGCTGAGGCTGGGTCTGTGAGGGGAGAGGTGTCGGTGGAGCTGTTGGGGGCTTGTGTTGNGCCAGGGCAGGAGGACTCCGGGAGCCTTCTCTCAAACCACAGCCGGAATAAAGCGGTGCGGTGTGGGGCAGGACTGCTTCGGGCCGCGGGTGCGTGTGTGCGTGGGCAGGAGAAGCGAGGGAAAGGCAGACAGGCACTTAAAATATCCACATTGCAGAATTAAAATTAATAAAATGGATTTCCTCTGGAATATTCATGCTCCCTCTAATGTTTTTCCCTTGCAGGGGTATGTTACTAGATTTTAAGAGTCCATTACTCAAAAAGCATAAGGCAAGGTTAGGTCTCAGAGGGGTACAAATATGGTCTCAATCTGATAAACGCCATGCAGCAGTGAATAAAATAATGGATACATGAGGGCTGACAGAACAAAAAGAGACATCTCTATCCGGGAGAAATTCTCCAGTGATTTAGTGGGTTTAGGGATCACCGAGACACTGTTTCTTATCTTTTTTTCACCCCTCCCTCTCTTATAAGACTAAAGCCTTCTATAGGATTTAGACACTTTCTCTTTCAACAGATGCTACAATGTTTTGATCCCAGCTCTATAGCTGAGAGGTGCCGCAATTGGTTTGCTATCTTTTTTTGCTTGTTTTCCGCCTCACTGATTAAGACACTAAGAAACTAAGGAATGATTTTATTTCCCAGCGTCTTTTTTTTTTTTTTTTTTTTTCCAGGAAACAAATCCTATACCCAGCGTCAGATGGTCTGGCTATAGGATAATAGGGACGGACATTCACTCGCTTTCTTACGGATTAGGTCTGGAAGGTGGAACAGCTCTATTGAGACTGTTCCTTTTAGGGACTTCTTTTTTTTTTTTTTTTTTTTTTTTTTAAAAAAAAAAAAAGGAGGGAGGGGTGTCCTAAAAAGATGATGTCTTAATTGTCCGGTGAGGGGGTTTAAATAATGGTAAGCGACTTTTGCTGGAAGTTTTAGCTGGCTCAGATGTTTTAGGGAAGATGAGGAGCGCACAGAGACGAAGTTGTGACCAAAGCCGTGACTTTAAAAGCTTAAAAACAAGCAAAGGGATGCCCGGTGTGTGCTGCCCTGGCAAGGGCGGGCACAGCCCCGCGGGTGCCCTCCGCTCCCCGGCGGAGCAGGACACCGAGACTTTATGGTTGGCGAGGGTGCAGCCTCCCATCCCCGCCGCCTTTGGGCGGCTCTCCCCACCCCATCTGAACCCCCCTCTTCTCCTCCTCCCACTGCCCCCCCGGTGTGTGCCGTCCCGGCCGGCGCGGACAGTGATGGATGAGGGCGGTGGCGGAGGTTAGGCGCGGCCCCCGCGGCGGGCGGGCGCGGCCCCCGGCGCTGCCACCAGCGCTTGGCAGGGCTGTCCGGTGGCGGCGGCCGTCCCCCGGTGGCGGCGGCTTTGTGTGCCCCTGAAAGGCAGCACCCCCCCAGCCCCGGCTATTCACCCGCCGCCGGCCGCCTCAATGGGGCTGCGGCCGCCCATATGGTGAGCAGGGCCGCTGAATCCCTGTCTTTAAATGGGGGAGAAAGTTCGGGTTTTAAAACATTTCAAAGTGGTTGAAAGGGTCCCACCAGATCCTGTCACAATCCCCCCCGAGCTTTGAAGGCCGGGGCCATTGTTAGCCGATTATAAATGATATTACTTTAAAGTTGATTTCCCACAATATTTAAAGGATGTAGCGGGGGTATCGCTATTTATTTTTGGCGTAACTTTTCAAGGGAATTAGCATAAGTAGCCCGTGCGTCCCCCGGCTAGTCTGCCCCTTTATGCGACATCAAAACGCCTCGAAAAATATACTTTGAAAGGCGAGGGAGAGCTAATTTGGGGACGAGGACTTCCCTGCCTGGATAGAGAGGTCTGTTCTTTTCGCCTGGGGTGCTCGTGGAGCACGGTTGGCCCCCGGAATCATCCTTGCCACTGCCCCAAATGAGAGCGCAATGAAACTTTCCCCCTGTTTAATGACAGAAATTACATTAAAAGTGGTGGAAATGCCCTAATTAAAAATGTACCGCTTAAATGATATGCCAAACGTTCAGCTGCAGAAGAGCATATTTAGCTAGTTAGTGAACTTGCTACTATTTCTTTTAAAATTACATGTTAAAATTTTAAAAGAAATCTTACTTTTCTCTGGTGCAACACATTACAAAGAATGGACAGTCCTTTTATCTAAATATAAAATTCCATTTTCAGCAATTATAGCCTGTTCTTGGTGATGATATAATTACAGCTGTGCTCAGTAATAGGTGTCAAGGCAATGCACACTCATACAATAGTTGAATAAAACTGCAGAACAATGCAGGCACTTCTAAATTCACAACCTTTAAAATGAAATTGACTGTGCAGAATTCAAATAAAAACTGGATAAATATTTTTTAAAAAAGATTACAAGCTTGGTTTGGTTTCTTAATAGCATTTTCTGCAAACCTATCAACATCTAATTGATTAGCTAGGAATTACTGATTATAGATAATCTGAAATACTGAACATCACTATTTTAAATATAGCAATAGGTAAATAAATGCAGCAGGCACAGGAGACTGCCATGGCACTTCAGCAGCAATTCATGGAAATAATCACTTTCAGGGGAAAGTATTTTTATTCAGGTTTTATTCCAGAGGAAAACCAAAATGAAATTAAGACCAGGTGATCATAATTCCTTATCCCTGACGTTTATGATAATGCTGGAAACGGAAGTGTTTCCGTGTTACCTGTGTCATTAGTGCAGTGGTGCTTTGATACGTGATACCATTTTAAGGGAGCGTGTCAGCAAACATGGCTGAACTTGTTTCCAATCACGTTATTTCTCTGATAGGGATTTTAAAACAAGGGTACCTGTGCTTCACTTTCCGATTCTCGGTTCTGCAGATGGCTGTCCGCAACAGGAGGGAGGAGGGGAAAACACTAACTCCATCAGCTCTAATGGAGAAGATTCAGATGAGGCCCAAATGAGACTCCAGCTGAAAAGAAAGCTTCAGAGAAATAGGACATCCTTTACCCAAGAGCAAATCGAAGCCCTTGAGAAAGGTGAGTGACATTTTCCTATGGCTGAAGCAGGAGAGAAAAGCAAAATGTGCCCTGGCTATATTAAGAGCTGAATAGAAGCATGGCATTTACGCGCCTTATATATATATGCATATATTTTAAGTCTGTGGTTCCCTCCATGATCTTTTATTCATTGAGCCCAAAACATTCATTGTTGGCTACCGTATGCACCAAAGAGCTGTTCAAAGGTTTTCAAAGGGAACATACTCAGTGCAGAGATCATACCAAAACATTGGTGTTACACTCCAGGATCCTCTCACAGGGGATAAATCCCCTCCAGCCACCTGTGCAGTATCTCTGGCCAGGCTGGATTGCTGTGTGCTGGGAAGGCGAGGGCAAGCAGCTGGGGCTGGCAGCAGCTCTTCATGCCTGCCCCCATGCTGCTGCTGCCTGAGGCTGGGAGCAGGTGCCCTTTTCCCTGACCGGCCTGGGTGCACCTCGCCTCTGACCCACTGTGGATCTTTGTTCTTATTTTCTGCCCTTTTTTGTGATGTGCCATTTCACTTCTTGGTGACAGGGTCAGAGCTGCCTTGGGGACCCCCTCAGCAGAAGCAGAAGCTCTCACTGCTTGAAAGATGCAGCACTGCACCAAAGCCTGCCTATCCCCTTAGCAATGCTCCCCAGCAGGCAAGACATCCTTCTTCCTAACATACACACACACACACCCCGCACCCCCCCAGCTTTGCCTCTACAGAGCTGTTTCTTAAGAGCATTTTGAGCACAGGCAGCGCAGGAATGACTCTGACTTTACAGTTGGTCATGTTAACTATTTGCAGCTAAAGCAACAGTATTTCTTTACAGAATTTGAGAGGACTCACTATCCTGATGTGTTTGCAAGGGAGAGACTAGCTGCTAAAATAGACCTGCCTGAAGCAAGGATACAGGTACTGAGTTGCTTTGCAATTGACTATTATTAATTTTACTATTACTATTCTAATTTTGTTATTCCTGGCTTCTCAAAGCGCAGGGTAGCCCCTGTTTATGATCAGATACTTGTCCATCTTCCCCCCTTCAGGAAAATAACAGCAGCTGGGGCTTGCTCTCACACGCTGCTTTGCCATGCTGCAAGCCAGCTTTCTATCAGCACAGCCTTGAGTTCTGTGGGGGAGGCCCACTAGTCCTTGTAAGGTCACTCATGTCTCTCAAACACTGTATTTCCAGGTGTGGTTTTCTAATAGAAGGGCCAAGTGGAGAAGGGAAGAGAAGCTGAGAAACCAGCGACGACAAGCCAGCAACACTCCCAGTCACATTCCCATCAGTAGTAGTTTCAGCACGAGTGTTTACCAACCGATCCCACAACCGACCACCCCCGGTAATGCCACCAACCTGCTCACATCCCTCCATCCTCCTCGGAAAATGAGAATCTGAGACTGTATTTCTGATTGTAATTGTGGTTAAACTAATGTGTTAATCTATCTGTCTATTCTATTATAGTTTCCTCTTTCACATCAGGTTCCATGTTGGGCAGAACGGACACGGCACTCACAAACACATACAGCGCGCTGCCGCCCATGCCTAGCTTCACCATGGCCAACAACCTGCCTATGCAAGTAAGTCTGGTGACACTGCTACAGCACGATGCTCCCTTGAGACTCGGCATCCCCTGGGGTGTGCAGGAGCGTGGGTGAGGGCCCTTCCTCTGTGGGACAGGGGGTTAAGGACCCAAACCATGCTCCAGGGAAGCTGGCGCCAGAGGCTTCCCTGGCATCTGAAAAGATGCCTTATTTGGGAGAATCACAAGGGAACTGTAAGAGCCAGTGCTCAACAAGCACTTTTCCTGAATTTTAAGAGAAAGGTCCTCCAATTTACAAGGCAACAAATCTAGGATGAAATAACCCTTTTTGGAAAAAATCCGCAGTTAACCTATGGAACTCATTGGTGCAGTATTGTGGAAATTGCTGCGTGAATAAGCTGCTGGAGGGATCTGACCTTCTTGGTGTAGGTAATGTGGTGTCGGCACATTAGGAACACCTGAGAGAGGGAAGGATGTGATTAGCATCAGTGGTTATGCTAGCTAAGCCAGAATTGCAAGAGCTGTCAATCCTCATGCCTGAAAGCATTAGCTGATCACCAGCTGGGTTAGGAAGAAATCTATTCCTTTGGGGTCTGTTTCTATAGACCTTTCAGATGCAAAATTCCTCTTTTTTTAATGGTGGGGTTGGCCTAGGAAGGTGCTGGCCAATTACAGGAGTTTTACAGCTTTGTCTGAGGCACACAGCATTGACCACTGCTGGAGACAGGCGAGCAGATTAGAGAGCCTGACTCCTTCACTGTGGCAATTACTATGTTACTAATTGCTGAACCAAAATTAACCAAATAAAGTTAGAGTCTCACAGGTCTGTGGAAATAAATGATGTTGGCTAGGTCGCTGTTTTGTGATGTTGGAGCTGGTGGTGCTGTTCCCGGTAGCGGGCTGAGAGCAGATGACAAAAGATCAAAAGGCTGATATGGGAGGGGACTCCTGGGAAAGCAGGAGACTCCTGAGTCACTGCTGGGCACCTGGGCAGGGACCTGGCACATGTGAGTTGCTCTTGAAAGTCCTGCCTACATGGCCACCACAGTGTGATGGCCACGTGATGTTGGAGCAGGAGATTTGGCAGCCAAACCGTTGGCATCTCCCTGCCAATGTGCGGTGTGTGGCTGGTTCTCCCAGAGCACAGCGTCTGTGCTTAGCGCGTGAGGCTGTCAGTATTTTTGGAGATGGTGTGTGTTGGGGATGTGCAGATGGAGGCAATATGTGCAGACATGTTGAGCCTTGGTGTGCTTGGAGGGGAAATTACTCATCCAGCTTCTTGCTCCTTTGATGCCTCCCTATGCTGGGGCTGCATGGATCCCCACTCCCCCGGTATGTCAAAGTACAGGACACTTCTGCTTGGTCCCTCCCCGGCACCATGCCATCCCTCAGCCCCTGTCCCCAGCTGCTCTCTCTCCCTGGCAAATGTGATTCTAGGGGTTGACTTTTAGGTAAATGGAGATGTCTGTTTTCCTGGGATGCTGCTGGCATGGGTTTGGGGTGACCGAGGCTCTGAAGAGCTACTAACACATGTGCACATATGATGAACCCCCCTTAAATCCTTGGTCACCCCAAAATCACATATTGTCTGTGCATATGTGCAACATGTTTGCAGATGTAGGACTATCCTGTGTGCCTCAGTGGGGTAATTTATAGTTAAACCTCCATAGTTTTCAGTTACACCATCACATGTGAAGTAAGATGCCAGCCCTGTCTCTGGCTACAAATGGCATGAGATGTCTTTCTTCTATATAAGTACAAGCAAGGGCAGCACTCAGGCTTTGGTTCCTTGGCTTTGGTGTGTAACACCCTCGTTAGTATCTAGTAGGGATCTGCTTGCTGAAGTGACTGTTCATGTTATTTCTGTAGACCAAAAGGCTCTTAGAAGAGACTGCTTGGTTGAGATCCTAAATAGGGTTTTACATCTAGGTCCCTGAACCTGAAACTGAAGTTTGTTTTTGCTTGTGTGCACTGCTTCTGAGGGCTGGCACATCCATCCAGAAGAGCATAACGTTGTGTTTGCCTCAACTGACACTTAATGCTGTTTTGTCCTTTGCTCCCATAGCCCCCAGTACCCAGCCAGACCTCCTCCTACTCTTGCATGCTGCCCACCAGTCCATCGGTGAATGGACGGAGCTATGATACATACACCCCTCCTCACATGCAGACACACATGAACAGCCAGCCGATGGGCACCTCTGGCACCACTTCCACAGGTGAGTGGCCCCGTGATCCCTCTGCCTTTCTGCCAGCGTGGCTTCTTGCTCCAGCTATCTGGTTTTCCATGTGCATTTGCTGGGAGAGGTCTCCCTGTTGGTTTTAGTAGCTACTGAACTGAGCAGGAGTTTAAAACATGTAACATTGCAGGTGAAAGTGAAAAGTCTGATTTTTAAGCTGCTGCTGGAGGGGTAGATGAAAGGTGGCTGATTAACAGAGGTGATACAGTGGAGAGCTCTTTAGTGAGGTCCCCATCCCACAAAATCTTCCCTGTGTAATTAATTTCTAAAGTAGGATTTATTTCACTGTTACATTTCAGCAGAGATGCTCACACTTGTGAAGTGCATGTGAATGTTTGTGGGACTGGATATGTTTGTATCATGTCTCTGTCAGAGGCTATTTTTTGGTAAAGATTTGAAGTTATTGAAAAGGCAGGTAAGCTGCCGAAATATTAACCCTTGCACAAGAAAACAAAATGAGGTTAAAAAGGCTAAGTGTCAGCATAAGAAGGAGCAAGCCAGACACACTTTAAAAGAATAGAAATGTTCAGTGTATTTTGGGCTGAATTCCCAACTGCTACAAATGAGCTGAGGCTCTGGCATTTATCTCAGAGCATGACAGTTTATTTATTAACAATAAATCAGTGAGATGTGCACAGGTTTTAAAAATACACTCCCCCCCCCCCCCCCGATTCTACAGACTGGTAGGTGGTGAGATTTAATACTTACTGGAATACAAGCACAAATCTGTGAGACTGCAAAGCAAAAAATTGTGCTATGTATAGAAAAACTAAAATATCCATTTCCTCCCTCAATTTTCAGGTCTCATTTCCCCTGGAGTGTCAGTTCCAGTTCAAGTTCCTGGCAGTGAACCTGATATGTCTCAGTACTGGCCAAGATTACAGTAAAACATGTGTTAATTCCATAAATGACTATATGGACAACAGTTGGATGTTCAGTAGTATTTTATAAAAGAAGAATGGCTCTCAGAGTACTTCTGTACTGCAACTGTGCCCTATGCTGTAACACATGGAAAAGACTTTCACATGGACCTTTGTACACTGAAGGCATTATATCAGTTGGAACAAATCTTCATTTTGGTATCCAAACTTTTATTCATTTTGGTGTATTATTTGTAAATGGGCATTTGTATGTTATAATGGAAAAAAAAAAAAAGAACAATGTAGACTGGATGGATGTTTGATCTGTGTTGGTCATGAAGTTGTTTAAAAAAATAAAAAAGAAAAGGAAAAAAAAAGAAGCCATGATCAACAAGCTTTGCCACGAATTGAAGAGTTTTATCAAGATATATCGAATACTTCTACCAATCTGTTCATAGATTATGGATTGATGTTCCAAGTTTGTATCATTCCATTGCATATAATTAAACCTGGAACAATACACACTAGATTTATGTAAGAAAAATATCTGCTGGTATTTCCAAAGGTTGTTAACGGCTGAAGCTATGTGCAAACAGGGGTTAAGAGAGAACTTCAATGAAGAAAAGAGTTTGATAGATAAAAGGTAGATTGTGTCTTCGATATAATCCAATTTGTTTTATGTCAAAATGTAAGTATTTGTCTTCCCTAGAAATCTCCCAGAATGATTTCTATAATAAAGTTAATTTCATTTATATTTGACAAGAATATTCTATAGATGTTTTATACACATTTTCATGCATCATACGTTTCTTTTTGGTCGGCAAGAGTTAATTGTTCTTAGATATAGTTGTACTACTGTTCACAGTCCAATCATTTTTGTGCATCTAGAATTCGTTCCTAATCAATTAAAAGTGCTTGCAAGAGTTTTAAACTTAAGTGTTTTGAAGTTGTTCACAACTACATATCAAAATTAACCATTGTTGATTGTAAAAACCATGCCAAAGCCTTTGTATTTCCTTTATTATACTATTTTCTTTTTAACCTTATAGTGTGGTGTTGCAAATTTTGTTACTGTGTTAGGTTATTCTCATTAAGTTTTATTTTGAATTTATTTTCAATAAGGAGGGATTTTTAAGAAATGTTTTATAGACTTTCAGCCCTTCCACCAGCCTGTAATTTGGGCTAACAAAAAGAAGATAGGTTCACGTATTTAATTGCAGCTGAGAGCAGGAGGAGATTGTTTATTTAGCTTGGGTTTCTGGGGATGCTCTAAATGAACTCCAGGATCCAGCAGAATTTCCAGCGAAGAGTTTGCATCGTGCCAGTCACTGGAGATGTGATGCCCGTCCACATCTATCTGTTGTAATTATATATAAAGTACATATAGACACACAGATACACATTCCTGCCTTCTAAAATTGTTTTTGTTAGGATGCTTAAAAAGAAAAAAAACAACCCAGCTGTGTTTTTAACAGGATCTTTGGGAGAGTGAATACCGTCCCTTTATATTGCCACACAGCACAATCTTAGTGTAATTTTCCATTGAACTTGTAACCTGGTTAATACCTCAATGCGCTTTGTGTGAGGGTTGTTAGTGTGGGCGTGGGTGGAGAGCTGCATGTCAAGGAATAATGAGAGAAGACAAATCAACAGGCAACAACAATGCGAGCTGGGACTGGCTAGTGAAAGCTAAAGGCCTTTAGTCACTGGCAGGGAAATCTAAACATTCCCATATCTATGAAGCTAGCTCATTGTGGTGCAGTTGTTACTTGCGATGCTGTGCTGAAAAAGGGATCTCATGATTAAAAAGCCAATGCGTGGGGAATTTTGAGTCAAAGCACAGGCATCACAAGCAGCCTTTGTAAAGCAAAGATACTATCTAGGCTGGTTATGTTTTCCTTTCAGCATATTTGTCACTGCAGATAACACTTCAGTGTAAACTTGGAGTAGCAGAGTTGTGGTGCTGAGGTAGTCGTGACACTGCAGACGAGATTAAATGCACGTAAACTCTGAATCCTTTAGGGACAAAGAGCAGCTCTGCTCAAAGCACGAGACGATAGTTAAGAAAATAGAGCTCAAAGCAAGCAAAACCATGCAAAAACATTAGATTAAAATATTTCTTTTGAATTGATGCTGGTCAAGTGTAAGTATATGTTGTTATACCAACATGAAGTAGTTTTAATTACCTAGAAGCCATCCATTGGCAAGTATTAATGAAACATAGATTTTAAAAACTTATCTATATATGTTTTTATCTGACATGCATGCACACATTATATATTTGTAATATACACAAATTGAGAGATTGCTTTAAACACCACGATAGGCAGGTCCTTTCTTGCATAGCTAAATCAATCCTGGGAACAATTAATTACAGGTAGAAACCTAGTATTTATATAGTCACTTAGCATGTTTATACCTACTAATGTAGTTTGTTATCTAAATGCCAACTTCTGCTCAACCAGGTATGGAAATGAGCTTCTCATCCCTCCTTCCCTCGAGAGCTTTTGTGCCGTTGTTGCCGTTTCTGCAGGTGCTGATATGCAGGGAGCTTTCCTGGCTGTGCAGTTCCACTGCCCATGGTCCAGCCGCTGGTGGCCTCCATCAAGCCATCACCAGCCCTCTAGGTGTCTTCTGAAGCCTTCTTTAGGGCAGGCTGTGTGGTGGGGCTACAGCCTTTCACAGCCCCACACCTCTGAAGTTGCAGCAATGCTCGAAAGCAGTTACATGCACAGATGAACCTTAAGCTTATTTGGTGACAGGCTAGCTAGCTGAGGCAGAGACGTTTCTGGCTCGCTGGCTCGTTACTGTGCCCTATGGAAGGAGGTCGGTGGGGAAAAGTCCCTGGCTGGTTGCACATTGGGAAGAAGTTGGGGCATTTGGTCCTTGGAGCATTGCTTGCCTTGAGGAGCTGCTGCCATGCGTGCTGGGGGCTCTGCAGGTTGCAGGCAGCTATCCACAGCCCCGATGAGAGCCCTCTCCCCAGGGTGGGTCAGGGTGCAGGCCGAGTGTGCAGGGGTCCCACTCCTGAGCACTGGTGCCAGCGCTGGCTTGCTGGGGGCCTGGTAAGGCCCCAGAGCAGCCCCAGTGCCCAAGCAGCTTTGTGGCACCGCTGCCAAAGGGCCAGGGGATTGTGTGGGGATGTGCTGCCTTGCCAGACAGCTACCAGCCACTTAAGCGGGAAATGAAAATATTCAGTGTGCTCTGAACAGCCTCTAACACCCATTTTCACCCCCTTTCTTCTTCTAGAGCTCTATTACTTATGAAGATTGAAATGTGCTGTAATGTATTGCTCAGTGTAACAGAAATTTCCAAGGGTCTCCTCTTTCTACCACTGAAATTAGTGGGAGTTTTGCTATTGATTTCAATAGGAACGAGACATTTCTGTGCATTTGGTTAAAATGTATTTCATAATAACACCTTATACTTTATTTATAAGCCCCTCCTAAGGCATTTCACAAATTATAGTCACACAAGAATTGATGTGTGAGTGCTGTCTTAATAACACTGTATTCTGCATTTCAAATATTGTGTTCTAGATACAATATTTACATTTACAAGTGAAAAGGCTGCTAACCTAACCGTTATTGTTCAGAGCAGACAGATGATGAGCCATACATGCTGATGGCACAGAAGACATGCATACATTGACATACATATTGGAGTTGCCTCGCACTGTGCAGATACTGGTTTTAATTGAAGGTAAGCACAAGTCAGCATATGCCTTGCTCCAGGAGGCAGAAAGAGCTGCTTTCTCACCCAGGCTGTACCATAGAAAAGGGATTTCTTCACTTCTTTCTAGCTAGGTTTTTATTTACAAAGTGAGCAAAATGCCCCTGTAGGCTGGTTTACTTTAGAGAGCCTAACATGGTATTTGTCTTCAGGGGCAAGCTTATAGCTGCAAAGAACAACCTGCGATTGACAATACACATTAACTGCCCAAGGCCTTCCAGCCATTGGTAGTCCTACTTCACTTTCAAAGGTATCTCACTTTTTAAAATTGATTTTTCTGGTATCACTGACTAAAATATATTATCTCATTTTCCCTGAGTAATATGTGCAGATTTAGAGTTATGCTAAGGTTTAAACTTGTTCTGCATTTCCACAGTATATGCAGCACTAGGAAAACTGAAAATGCGTAATTCTTTTTTCTCTCTCTCTTTTTTTTTTTTATCCCCCCCAGTTCATTTCCATTTGCTCTTGTCCTCAGCTTTGGCGCCTGAGCATCGCTTAAGGTGCAGCTGATAAGGCTCTTCTGCTCTGGGAATAGCGTAACACCTTCTTTTCAAAGAATTCTTTGACAAGACACCTGCTTGCTTAATGAGCTCATGCAGCCCTGTTTCCAATCAAAAGTGTGATTGGCACCTACAAATACCCAAATACTATCACTCTCCATTGGAAACAGGTATCTGAATTATAGATGTGAGAGATGAGCCTAGGATGGCTGTTTGGTCTTGTTCAGACAGTGAGTACTTATGTGTCTTGCTGCAGAGAGAAAGCGGTTGCTGGAGCATGTCTCTGGCTGAAGAGTCCAGAGACCTCTGAGGCCTCTGCCTGCAGTGGTAGAGGCAAAAGAAATGTTCCTTCTCTTTGGGTGGAAAACAAAGCACAGGATACAGCTCCCCTTGGATTACCGCAGGTGAATGATGTTAGGTAAGTCTCTCACATATGTTATCTATTTAGTAGTTCTTAGAGAAAATAGCAGAGGATGGAGCAACCTGCGTGAGATGCATAGTAGTAAAGATAATACAGTTTGGACAGGAGTCAGGTTGGCAGGTTTCTTGCTTTAGAGCATATTTTAAATTAATTCCTCCCCCAATATTCTCTTAGATGTAAAGAAAGAAAAACCCAATGTATCCCCAGGGGAGCCTACTTAGGACAGTTTACTATCCTAAGATAGTTTTCAATAGTGATCGTGTGGAAGATGAAGATGCTTTCCCAGGGGTTGCAGAAATGAAACCTCAAAGGAATGAAACCTTCTCATCAGTCTTTTAACATGCACCACTGACACGGGTGACAGAAATTCATGAAACCTCCAGCTGCCAGAATCCCTGTTGCTTCTTTTGAAGATGGCCCCTTAGAGAAAAGTCCCCATGAAACCTGCTTTCCCTTAAGTTCCACTTGAACCTCCAACAACTGTTTGAACACACAGAACTTCAGAGCCTTCAGTATTGTTCCCTTCCTCCCCCTAGGTAATAGCTCACCAGGTGATATCCCTGATGAAGGGGGTGAAGGCTAAAATGCATGTCTGATGCTAGAGAGCCGAGTGCTGGACCTACTTTGCACCACTAAGGACCACAACACTGTTTTTGCTGGGCTGGTAGAGGTCTATGGTTTCTCAGGTGCTGGAGACTGACCTTCTAAGTCAAATTGCAGCTGGGTCAGGTGGTGAGTTTTTGTGAGTGACCCAGGAGGATCCTTGTTCCCTTCAGGTGCCTGACAGGAGCCATAAGTCGCATGAAATCCTCCAGCAGAGGTTGCAATTGCCTCCAGGCACCTGACAGCCCTCACGTACACTCCAGCAGCTAAAATCAGTGAGGGCTGTGAACTGCAGTTCTTCCTCTCTCGGGACATACGAGCTTTTCCAGCTGTACCAGAGGAGTTTGTCGATGCACAGATAACCTCCCTCAGGTCAGGCCTATGCAGATGGATTCTGAGAAGTTTATAAACAGTTATTCTATAGGAACTACATATAGGGTATCAGAAGGACTCCTGATTTATATGGAACTGCACCTAGCAGATAAACATCTTCAGGTTGGTACAATAAATCTGTTAACTTATTACAAGTGAAGAAAAATAGTATTTTTCCCTGTAACTGTTTATGTTTTACCCTTTACATTTCTCTTCACAAAGTCGGATTCATAGTCAGAGTCTGCAGACTGTAGTTTTGTTTCAAGTACTGCAGGGGAGGGTTTATTCATTTTTAAAACTCCCTCTGTCTGGATTAAATAGAAATCCAGTCATTTAAATTTTATATATTTTTTTGCTTTTAAAGAAGCAAGTTGTCCACTTTGATTTCACTGAATTTAAGTCAAAGCTGTTACTTTGAAAAATATGCATTCAAACCCTTAAAGTCTTCGTTAAACTAAGCTTTTGTTGGGTCTGACAATTTTCTCAGTTATGATTTGATTGCTTTGCATGAGCTATTGTTGATTTGCACCTGTTTGGGTAAGCACATAGTTAAAACTTCACAGAACCTTCTACCGGCAAGGACTGCAAAACAAACCCTCTGTTTTGCTCCCTTGCATATATTATTTTACTGTGTCTACCTGCTGTACTCTCTGTCAGGCATGAAGTAATTGTGCTTCCATCCTTTCCCATTGTTCCTTCCCCAGTGTTTTGTTGTGATAAAGGTTTATTTGCTTGTCTGAAGCCAGTGTATTGATGGTGTTATGTTTGAAGCTCTGTAACTATGACCCTTTGCTAGCTGGGAAGAATCCCTCAGTTTTGAGGTGGCTCCTGGGAGGGCTCTGCCTCCCACACAGCTGGAGTCCACTGTCTCCAAGAGTGCACTGTCAAACTCCTTCTCACTCAAGTAATATTCCAAAATTGCTGAGCTACCCTGGATGTAGGCTGGGAAGCACCACAAATGGAAATTACACCACGCTGAATTCTTCCAAACACTTTACCTGCTACTACTAGGCCTTAACTGAGTTCAGCTTTTTTCCATTAGTTTAGCTTTTCTAAGTGCAAGGCCATGCTGGTGGCCTGAGTCTTGTTATACACGATGGATAGCAGATGGACATCTGCTGTCTGACCAGTCAGTCTGCTGGATCCATATAGACATTGAATGTGCCCAGAAAGGAAACAGACCCATTAAAACTTCCCTGGTCAGGAATCAAGTGCTGGAGCTGCAGTTTCCAGCTATGGCTGAAGACTGTGAGGCTAGAACTGGCACCAAGTCATGCTAAAGTGATCCTTCTCCTATTGATTTGCAATAGGTCAGGAAGGCAAATCTGGTTGGCAGTGGTGCAAGTCCCAGGCAAAGAATTATGCCCTGCAGAAAAAAGTCCTGGTCTATGATTAGTAGCTCTGAGAAACTTTGACAATAAACACATACTAAGAATTGCAGAACAGTCTCACCCAAGCAACATATTTTAAACAAGCTTACAGCTTTTTATCTGCACAATGTTTTCCCAAAACATTAGCAACAAAAACTGATTGATTTTGTAGCTAAACCCAAACCACTTCTCATTTTCTTCTGTAAGTCCAGCTCATGAAATTTCAGCAAGAGCTTTCTTTAGTGCATTTGCTCCAACCTGACTCCAAAAAAAGCATCTGAAAGTGCACCAAAATTCTTCCATTTCAAGACTTTTGAGAATACCTCTGATGCCATAAGTGCTGAGAACATTCTGAGAGCATGAACATTCAGACTCCAACTCTGCCACTATAGAGTGAAGACTTTTTAAAAATTCTTCCTACATTTTGGACTTAACATTTACCTTCAATCCCAGAACAGATTAACCCACATTTTTTTAGAGAGGAATATGCAGCTATACATTTCTGAGGTCTGCTAACATTTTTAAAAAGATCCACTGGACTAAATCACACCAGCTTATTCCTGGTTCACACCATCACTGACTTCTCTGCAAGATTTTTTAGAATAAGCTCTACAGCACCAGAAAATCCATGTGCAACAAAATGTAGACAGCACAAAAGATGTCTTCATTTTGATATGAACAGAGGGCCTGTAAATAAGCTCTATATGCCTAACAACTTTCAAAATTGTTTAAAGGGAGAGTTTAAATAAGCAGCTAAGTTTTCAGCAGATGCTTTGGGATGGTTGATGCTCAACACTCCTGAAAAATATGTCTGTCCGTTCAAATGCTGAAATACAGATGTAGGCATCCACTATATTAATGATCTGGTTTTCGGAAGAAGGAAACCAGAGCCTACCATTTGCTTATAATAGACCAGAAACTGGGAAAAAAAATGTAGTGGAATTTTTATTGGCTTTATTTACCTCCATTTGAGCTGCCTTTTTTCTTAAGATGAAGAGGATTCACTTTAATTCTTTTTTTCTCCACAGGTACATCTATTATTGAATAAGCACCATCATGTGTTCTGTGTGATTAAAAAAAGAAATGCAGGCCTTGCACTCAGGTAGCTCAGAAGACAAAATAAAAAACCCAAGAGATGTCATGGGGCACAGTACTTGCTTCCACCACCTCTTAAAGGCATCAGAGCATCTTCTTTTCTATTTCTCTGTACTTATGGATGATGTTTCTCCAGCAAAGGCAAAATAAGAGAGCACTTTATTAACTATATATATGATATATATGATACATATATATATATATATGGTCCTGGAGAAATATATATATGATATATATATATAATACAGGATCCTAGAGAAATCCAGGTTTAGTATGTGTTTATATGTGTAATACTTATAACAGACACATGTTTTTAAAGGTATGTCTTGCAACCTTGTGGTTTCAGAGAAACCTGATTAATAGTTCACTGTCCAATACTGGCATAGTAAAGGATTTATGTAAGCTAGATTTTTTGCACTTTTTCAAAAGCTGTGTTTGAAACATCACTATTTTATATCAAATTTAAAGGCAAAACCAGTGGCATACTACCATATGTGTCAAATCTGAAGCAGCTGAATGCCCATTTTCAGATGCCTGTAGTTAGTGCTACAGAAAACTGAATTCAGATGCATCCTTGAAATTGCTTTTGAAATTTCTTTACAAACACAGAAAAAGACCTACCTATCATAACATCCTTCTCATGTTCCAAATATTTGTATTTTGAAAACCTCAGCACAACAGAAATTATATAAAGAATTCTTATTTGACATATTAAAGACACAATGTTTTAAATTTCATTACTGCTTTCTTGACTGTGTGTCACAATTCTGCAAAGATCAGGTTCTCATGCTAAATTGGGGACGTCTTCCCTGGGATGAATCTATTGTTTCCCTGCTGAGTTTGGTGGTTTCAGTTTGTAGCCTGCCAAAAAGTAGAAAGTTCTGCTTAAAAAATTGCAACAAACAAAAAAAGCTTGTACTTCAATCTCTGCAGAGAAGCACAGGGAAGGATTGCACCCATTTTCCACCCAAGCCAAAAGGGGCTCTGAAAATGCAAGAAGCAGCTGGTAGCACATTGCAACAGCCTGTCAAAAGAGGCTGTGCTCATTCTTCCATTACCTTAGCAGCACTCCTTAGTTAAACACCTGTCTTCAAATCAAGAGAAGAAAGAACCAAGCATGTTTTGTACACAGGAGCTTTACAGTCACAGAGTGGTTATGAGGAAAAGTCACAGAAAATCACCATTTAAACACTTCTGCTTCCCAAGTTAAAATTGCTTCTGGTGCAATAAATAAACCCTACAATATGTATCTACACACTACCAGGTAGCACCTACCTAGCATTATTTTACTGATCAGTTCACTGGCTTAGCCAAGTCACTGTCATATGTTGTTGTAACTGATACAGTATTTTGGAAGAAAATAAGAGAAATTCTGCTCCATGTTTTTGCCTTAGGTAAATACCACTTGCATCTCTATACTCCAACACTTATTTAACAAAGCATGTTTAGTGACTCCAAAAAAAAAAAATTTAATCCAGATTTGCAAAGGAATTCCCTTTATTATTGGCAACATTTGTCACCTTTAATATGAACCTAGCAAAGCTCTTGAAACTGAAGTCTTGCAGATACATAGGACACATACATGCAGAACGTGGAATTCGCATGCTGGTCACTAACAGTTTTCAGTTAACACCTTAACTAGAAATCAGCTGTGACTTTCATGATATTTTCTCCCCTGGATGCTAAGTCAATGACCTATGTAAGTATGTTGGCAGCAACTTATATCTTCTAAGGAAATGCTGTGTTTTGTGTTACTTACATTAAAAAGACTACATAAAACTTCATCTTTGTTAAAAATCACTTTATCCTAAGTATTTAAATCACTTCATGCTTTCAAAAGGCACAATTAAGTATCTAGTAAGACCTTCTACTTAATGTTACACACAATACAAAAAGAGAAAAAATGTTTGAGACATCAATGATAATATTTTAAATATATTGGCATAGGAAAGTAGATGTCGTTTTGCTTTATTAAACTGACAGTTCAGTTCTGAAACTTTATTTTGAAAAGATTGAAAAAGGATTTGTGTCTTTAGAAATAAAAAATATAACAGGCATATCTAAAAAATACAGAAGAGAAAACCTGATTGTTAGTACTAATGAAATAGCTGATGACAAAATAGTAGTCTTTTTGATTTTGATCACAAAAAATAAACTGGTAGTGACAGGATATGATGGATAGATTTGACATCCTGGCAAATCACTGTCATTGATTCAATTATTCTAATTCAGAATAAAAGCTGTATACAGTATGTGTTTATGCTACAGTGGAGTTTTTTAAGTGATTGACATTCATCATATTAGTTAGACAGTTTTAAAAGCTGTGTCTTTGTTTTACACAGTGTTGTCAAGAAAAAAATAAAGTAGAACCTGGATTGAAGGAAAAAAAAAGCAAACCACTTAAGCAACTCTTGGTTCCAAACCCATCAAAATAAGTTACCATTATTGCATCCTATTAACATGTTCTTTGAAGAGTCAGTTTCACTCCAGCCATGTAATACACTATTATAAAGACAAAATTTTGAAACTGTAATGCAATCTTACAGCTGGGTGTCTCAGAAGCTCTGCAGGAAGAAGACATTACCTTGCAAAATGGAAGTCGGCCTCAGAAGAAAGAATGCAAACCACTTGAATTTACAGGTCAGCTTTGCTTTACCCTTCTTTTGTTTTATGAGACAGACAGAGAGATACATACAAAACAGTTAAAAGTTCACAAATGGAGTATCTGAAGGTACAGAGCCTGAATGACTTGTCTACTCTGCCCTGCTTTAGACCAGCATGCTGAGATCCCCTTCCCGAAGCTCAAATGCACTCTTCTGGTTTTCTAGCATTAATGTAGCTGTCGGTTTGAATTTCAATCTTGAATTATGTCTGTTGACATAATTTCATAGTGCTGACTTCAATTGTTTAGGATTACTGTTTTGAGCTACATAAGAAAAATCAGTTCTTTATTGTTAGTAAATTCCATTCAAGTGCATTTTAATATATATACAGCAAGTGATAAGGCTAAGTAATTATCTAGAATTTATTCTGATTCAAAACCCAACCTGAGTTAGCAGCATATTAGAATAGAAACTATCTTCTAGATTTTAAATTATTATATTTAATAAAATAAATATTTCCTGAAATTTAAGAACACAATTTCAATTACACAATTTAATGTTTTTAAAACTGAAGCTGTAGTTTGCTTTCAGAATAATGTGGGACACAATTAATTGCTTAGTTTCATTCCTTTATTTCAATAAACCATCCAACTTAACTTATTATTCATACAAAATATTAAATGTAAGTATATAAAAATTCCATTGGGAAAAGTATTCCTTTACTTAATAATGAAAGAGGAGTCATGTTCATATTTTAAAGAAAGGAACAAAATAACGTATGCTTCCATTTGTGCAGAACAATGGCAGTACCAACATAACAGAAGCTTTAACAAAAAGCAAAATCCAAACAAGCCCAAAGTACAAAGAAACCAGGAAAATGAACAAAAAACCCCCCAAAACCCCCAAACAAACAACCCCCCCCCAACAAACACAAACCCAAAGCCAACTCAAAAAAAAAGAAGGCACCATAAGATAACATGTATGTTTAAAGACTGCTGGGTCAAATCATTAAGAAAAATATTTATATAAGTCATTAACACTCATAATTAGAGTGTCATATAAATCTGAGTGAAACTGCTAAGTAGAAATCACTAGAAGTCCAGGTGATTCTTGCCCATGGCCATAGCACCACATCCTGAGCTCAGCAGTTTGGCGGAGTCTGCCAGATCCTGTTTGCTTGTGCGGCTCACTGTGTCTGACAAGTCTGGAGGCAAATGCAGTCGCTGTGGCAGGAGATTTTCAGGAGGGAGAGGGAGAGAGAGATGGGGAGAGAGAGAGAGAGAGAGAGGGGAAAAAAGAGAATAATTGCAGTAGAATTTATTTTCCACACTGTATTTCAAAATGCAGTCTTCTTCTTGACTGATCAGTGTTTACTCACACAAATAAAACACTCCTTGCACTCTGTTAGGCTGACCTGGAAACAGCTTTGTATGTTTTCAGTATATTGGAACCTGTAAATTGGAATAGATTTTCTCCTTCTGAAGATTTTCTAAACAAAATCCAAATTTACTCCAGGTATTTAATTGTATCTATGAGCATTTTTATTTAAAAATAGGTGTTTTGCCTCTATGTCAACCCTTACGTCAAATCCTTTGATTTCTATGGCACTACAATATAAGTATAGTTCCATTTTAAACATGCATGTTTTGTGGCAGAATCTGAAAATAAATGATGTGATGGTCTAAAGATGGAGAGGGCTTACTCTGGTTGCAGCATTAGTCTCCTAAATGTTTCTTCATATTCTACTGATAGTTGCTAATAAAAACAAGCAGTGACAGCAATTGCACTTGTAGAAGGTGATTATCTATATTCTAATCAAACCCTGCCATCCCTTGTGAGTTGCAGGATCATTACATCCAGTTTACAGGTAAGGAAACTGGGACACAGGCTACATGGTTGTCTAGAAGCACACAGTCCTTGCATAATAAACCTTATTTTTCACCTATGACAAAAATATTTCAAAAATATTCCCTCTAAGGTTCTTCTACACTTGAGATACACAAAAGACACTACATTGCCATTTAGCTTCTGTGAATTAAGGTGAAGATAATGTAAAACTGAGGCTTTGCTTAGTTAATTGGTGGCTTGCTTTTGGACACAGTGAGGTATTGAGAGCTGGTCAGATGAGACTGTTCAGCATCTTCTATACAGTGCAATAATTTATGAAACTGGTATCATGGAAGGAGCATATTTCTTGAAAGATTTAGCAGGCAAAGGCTGAGCAATGTGGCTCTCTTTGAAAATGCACATGCTTCTGAAGGGAACAAGATAGCAGTAATGGCTGCAAAACTGTATTAGGAGGCTGTGTGGACTGTCCTGATTCTCTGCTTTTGCTATGTTTTTGCTTTCATCACAACAGGTAAATATAGCTGCCTTTTATTCAATACTTTTGCAACTTTCATAGGATAAGAATTCAATTAAAAAGCATAAGAAATACATGTATTTACAGTGGGCTAACTGTTCAATTCATTGCTGGCTTTGAGACTGTGCAACTAGGCATAACTTGAGAGGTGCTCCGAAGTGCTTCCTACCACTGGCCACTCCTGTTGTCTTCTCCAAGGAAAGGAAATGCAAAATGTAACATATGTGGAGTATGAAAGCCTGTGCCTACAGCGAGATGACACAGCTCAGTGTGGAAACAGTGGAAATGCGTCTATTTCTTTGGAGCATTTTGCCTATGAAGCACAATTTATGTATCAAACCCCACCTCCTGTATACACCATTCAGTAACTATGCAGTAACTCTTGCATTTCACTATGCTAAAATCAGTGCTGTAGTATGGTATGGTGTGGTATGGTATGATGTGGTATCCTTCATTTGCAGTTCTTCCCTTATTCCTAAGAAGGCTAAGCACAGCTGTGGATGTAAACTGTGGTCCGTGATGCCTCATTTCTACATCAATACAATATAAACTAGGGCACATGCCTGTGTGTCTTGCTTGTCTGCTGAGAAAAATGTTTGCTAGAGCCAATGTGCAACTTGGATTGTATGAGGGGGGCTGTAACCACTGGAAAACAAAGGATGAGGAAAAGCCAGAAAGCGCAGGGGAGCACCTGGCAGATCTTTCAGTGATGTTTTCTTCCAAAAAAGGTGGCTAGTACTCTGCTGGCAGGGTACAGAGTATCTGGTACGTGGGAGGTGGAGGGACAAGTGAGGTAATCCAAGCTTCTCCCACTCACTGTTAGCATCTCTCTGCCCTCACCAGGGAGCAGAGAGGTGGCTTCCTCCAGGGGAAAGCTGTCTTCCTCCTGCAAGTACAGACCCTTTTGCTAAGCGTGCCAAATGGATTCAGAGTAAGGTGATGAAGAGCAAACAGAACAGAGACTCAACTTACACAGGGACTAACTAATATTACAGACAGGGGACTGCTGCAAACCCTGCCACACTGGCTTGGACTTTAAGTGTGGTCAAAAGAAAAAAATATCTTTGATATTCACACAGCCTCTTAGTCCATGCTGTGTTTGTTTGTTTTTTAATATATATTATAAACAGAAAATAAATAAAAGAATATTTATGAATTTGAAAAGACTCAGATAGGAAAAGGTAAAATTAGGTGGGACTGAATTAGGCTCTTACAGGTGTATCTGTTATGATATAATCTCACTAAACACTCACATACCCTTCCTCCTCCATCTTATTCAGTGAAGAGGATGCACACCTCTCATTTAGTGACTGGCTATTCAGTATTTCTTGTCACTGTTTACTCTGAACTTTTCTGATGTATTTATCGCACACTATCCAAACCCTATTCTGAAGACAGAATGGCTTTTCCATAGCATATGTCAGCAGATAGCATTTGAAGGCTTCAAAAATATAAACTGCTATTTCCCTAATATTCTGGTGAGACAAGGCAGCAAAGTTACCTCCATTTAGGGATAGTGAATTGAGGCACATAAAACACATGGCAAAAGGTATCTACTAGTTCCAGAAACACAAACTGAGGCATTTAGGACTTGCTTTTCCAGAATGTTTAGCGCTGTAAAGCATTTCAGAGGATGAAAGGCTAACTTCATTTGCAGCTGTGAGTGCTTAGTATTTCTTCAAGAACCCCAAGTCAGGCACTCAGAAAGCAAGAGACAGAAAGTAAGAGTACAGAAATAAAAAGGCTGGGTTGAAGCGACATGATCACGCAGAAGCTCAGTGGTATAGGCAGAGACACATCATACCCTCCACTATATCCTTCAATTGTCTTAATTACAAGACCACCCCTCCTCAATCCTTGCCCTCTCTACAATCCCAATTTTCAAATGTTACAACAAATTGCTGGTTCCTCAGGGAGCATATTTCATTGTGTGTCACCTTCATCCTCAGATCAGATGTATTCTGAACAATAAACACCACTAGGGTCCTCTGAATACAACGGAATATTATCCTGCCACTAAGATCTGAATTGTAGCACACACACATACACATGGTACCTTAGAATAAAGCCTGGCTATGCATTTCAGAATATCATTCCTTATGTCTTCTGTGTGCACCTTAAAAATATAAGCAGGGCTGCAAATATGAATCCTAGTAAATATTTTAACATCATTAAAAAGATTCTAACTTTCAAACCACAAAAAATCTGGAAATTCATTGCACTCTACAGACATCCTCAGGTTAAACAGCAGGCCTTTCTTTTTAGCACCAATAGGGACACAGCTAAGGCAGTAAGTGATAGCATGAATAGGCTGTGATCCGTTTTACAATCAGACATTTTCACAGATATTTGCTGACCACAGAGAAACAATCACACTTAAAGTCCCACTTTAGGATAAAGTGTTTTCTGCTATTTCTGAGGCTGTGACCTCCATCTCCTTCAACCTCTCTTCCTCTTATCAGTCTGATAAGAATCAGGCAGATTTTGCTCACATCATCAGTCTTAGTCCTCACTGTCCAGGCCTCCCATTGAGCTACTGGTCTTCCTGACAAAAATGTCCCTTCTCTGGGACTTCTCTTAAGGCAAAATGGTCATAGTCTGGCAAAAGTAAACATGCAACTGAAAATAGGATCCTAGAATCACCCTCCTTGTGAGAATTTCTTAAAGCCTGTATCAAAGAAACGTTAAGGTTTGTCAGTGAAAAACTAGGGAATGCTGGAGTAACCTTCCTTTGTGCAAAGTCAGTTGTGTATCTGCATTATTACAGTGCTTAACTACATGACCACACAGTATTTTCACCCATGCAGCCTGTCACAAAGGTTTAAACTTAGGATCTTCAAAATCAGACTCTAAGTTTCAGTGACTTGAAGAAGTAATCTGTGTCTGTAGAAGAAGGCTATACAGGGCATAGCTCGGGCAGAGGCATGATGTGGGTGCTTCCCACCTGCTCTGTGGGCAGGTCTTAAAGGCTTTGCAGTGATAGGAACAATTACCCTGAACCCAGCTAAGCACACAGCTTTAGGGCATGCATTATGAAAGGAAAACAGTCCAGACAAAACTTATTACATACTTTGCCTCTGCTCCTCCCTCTGCCTGAAGAAAACTTCTAATTACTTTATTTGTTCTCAATGAGAAAATAAAAGATTAGAGGTGGAAGATAAGAACAGGTGAAAAATGACAGGCCAGAAGGGGCACCAAGCAGTCAGTCAGTGTAGTCCCAGCACTGAGGACTTACAAGGTCTGCCCTATAAGACTGGGATGCAAAAGTCCATGTCATGGCAATTCTAGGAACTTGGAGTGGGCTGGTACATTTGGTTGGGGTGTAAATAATTTTTTGAAACCAACAAAATCCCTAGACAAAAATACTAGCAAGTGCTTTTGCCAGTGTAGCTTATTGTTATCAAGGGAATGGTTTTACAGACTTATTATAAAACCTCAGACTTTCTTATGTAAGATTTTTTTTTCTCTTTACTATTAAGAGGCCTGACCAGTAGTTTTCCTAACAACCTCTCCTGATGTTGATTATCTCAGTTACAAAATGCACAGAAACAGTATGGAGGCTTTAACTGACTATAAAAGGGCCTGAAGATAAGGTAAAAGTCATGTAAAAGTCATGAACCTAAGTAACCAGTGACAGGTTAAACAAAAAGATAATGTTAAAGAACTGATTACTATACAACTATAAACATAAGCTACATATATTCTTCTGAGGAATCTACTCTGTCACTACATTGTGGAGGCAACTAGTTAAGTCCAGTACTACACTGACACAGGACAAACAACAATCAGCTCACAAAATGACTTTCCAAGTTTAAGGAAAAGCATGACTGTACAGATTGCTCTTACACTGGCTAAAATACTCAGATAGAACTGAGGTGAAAGACACTCCAGACACAGCAAAATTTCATAAAACTAATGGAGGGCTACTAAAACAATGTATTATGTAAAATCCTTTTAGTAAAATGTTTAGGAACAATACACTAAGCAGATATACATATATTGGCAAAAATCTAAAACCAAAGTGACTCTTCTTCATAGTACTCCAAAATAATTATTAGAATTAAGTAGCTATTATAAGTGTAACACTGTAGCAAACAAATGCATAATAACAAGTGATGCAAAATCACTGATTCTCATTAAAAAAGAGGTGCTAGTTAATTCTTAATTCAATGTTATTAAAGTAATTCCACTGAAGCTAGACTTGTGACTCTGTTAACAGTTACATGAAATTTTAATAACTGAGCCCAAACTCCCAAAATTAAACTTTAAAAAAAATTATTTACAATTCCATTTATTTGGATCTTTGACCAAAAAAAGGGCTTATTAGTCTACTGTGGCTGCAGTCCTGCCTTGGGGCAGGGAGATGGGTTAATGACCTCTCTAGATCCCTTCTAGTTCCATTTGCTACAACTCCATGAAGACTGAAGTCTCCAAAGCTGAAGGGATTTGGTTTAGGGGGAAGAGGGGGGTGAGGAGAAGAATTTTAGGAATGCTGGGAAAATGAAAGATGCAGACTTGTAGTTGGTGAGCTTTATATCCTACTTATTTCTCTTTGAAGCGTTACTCTTGCCGTTCCAGAAAGCCCACACAAGAGAGAACAGGAAGACTGTGGTACAGGTTTACCTGATGTCCCCACAGGTCACATCTTGCATTTCTAACTGAGGTCAAATGGTTACAAACTCCCTCAGAGATACACATTTCAGGAGCATCTTAGCCTTGCCAGTCAATGACTTTACTCCTCTCTTAACAGCTCATCATCAAGTACAGTAACTAAGTGGTCTTCTTGGCAAAACCAAATTACTACTTAATATAAACACAAAGATGTGCAGGTATGAAACTACCTTTCTTCTAGAGAGAATAGTTTGTCCAAATATTTGACATAGAGGTTACTGTTTGTTTTGGCCCCTGCTCTCTGCCAAACTATCCTTCCATAAGAGCATTTAGGTCATAGACAAACTATTTTTAAACTCATTTACTATGAATCTCTTACATTTCTGTTCATGTTACAACTTTCTCAGTAGTTTAACAAATTCAGAATACAAAACAGTTGCCAACTATTTCTCTGTATAATAGACATGAACTCTGTTTCTTCCTGTTCTGTTGCATTCACAGATGTTACATTACCATTTCTAAATCACAGCAATGGCTACCTTCTTCTAAAATGTAGTATTAAAAAAAAAATTCTAAAATTTTATATTTTTTAGGTAACTGTGATTGACTCATAACTAACCACAACTATACCAACCCATGTTAAAATAAGCACACCTACCGTATACATTTCCATATCCATTGGATATGCCACATGGTATTGCTTCTGTTCTCTGACCATAAACTGTTATGGTTTGGGTTAGAACAGAATTAATTCTGAAAAGTATTTAAAATGTGAATTCCTGAGTCTGAATTTAAAACTTGGTTTATTTAAACATTGGCTGCTGCAAAGTGAAAATCTTTCACAGACACTGCTACCAATAAAATTCATCTCTGTACATGTTTGTGTAAAATGAATCCCTAAGAGACTTCAGATGGCTAAAGAAGTTCCAGTACCATCTGAGTATAGGCAGGTGGGTTTTTGTATGTGCTGCATTAGTCACTACATTTCAGAGACAGGAAAGGAAAGAACAGACAATTGTCTCAGTAAACTCTTTCATTCCAAAGAAAAACTCCAAGATGCATCAAAGATGATTTGCTACATGTGAAGGGACACAAGGGGAAGGCAACAACATCAGGAAGATTTATCTTCTCTAACACTTGAGAATGCCAAATGCTTAGCACCACAGAGTGCTCAAAATCACACATACAAGTTAACAGACTTGCTTCATAATATAAATCTAGTCTCTGCATAATGAAGAAGCTTCCCAAATTCTAAAGGGTGCTGGATTAATCAGCAATGGTTATAGACTACCCAAGGACTACAGCTGTTCAACTGCTTGTCTGATCCAAAATTCAGACAAATATATGTAATCTTACAACATGAACTGTACTAAGTACTTACATAGCCTACTATTGTAATACTTACTGATCCAGCTCTTATCAAGCTCTTATCTCATTGAAAGACTGCCTCTGTCTGAAAAGATTACAGTCTGGATACACAAAGTGAGCAAAAAGGAAGAAGTTAAAGAGAAAACATCCAGGCAGAAGGAAAAATGTCATGATATATAAATACTGAATTAATGCCAAAGCTTTTTGGTTTTTTTTCCCTCCTAACTGAAAAACTACTGCATAGAAAGATGAGTGAAAGAGAACAAGCATAAAGGAAGAAATTAAGTGAGAACGGGTTGAAGAGAAGATGGAGTGAAGAAAGGGAAAGATGGAGGGCAGGAGGAGATACATTATCTAAGTGAGTTATAGTTGAGATTGGAATACATTGTCTAAATGCTGAAGTGAAATACTGCTCTGAATGCAAACAGTAGTTCAGGAGTCTGATGGCATTATCTACGTCCAAAGCAAGAAGACTAATATTTCTCCTTTAGATTTGCCCTTTCTGCTGAATTTCTCCTCCCTGACCTTACATAAGAGGAATGTGGACCTATGATGCAAGCCTGAGTAATTCTAGGGCTCTCAGGATAGTTCAGATGGATGCCAATATTAATGTCACATTCTCTTCCCTGATGGATTCATTCAACCTAATTGCAGCTGTCTATAAGTCAGCCATTCAGTCTAACCTATATTATATCCTTAGGATGAGACGAATCATCCTGCAAGTGTGTGCCCATCTCTGCTGATTATTCAGAAAACCTGGATGACTAACTTAAACTAAATTCTTAATTTTGAGTGTAAAAGGTCAAGGAGAGGAATTCAGTCCTACAACTATCTGAAGCTTCTCACTGAGTCAGTACACCCACTATACCTCCTCTTCCTTTGAATGACATTGCAACATGCCACGAGTAGGGATTCCCTATCAAACCACAGATGGCTCACTGGAAACGGTCCAGAGTTGCTGGCGATGCCTGCACAGCTCTACAACAATTTGGGTCTCTCTACTGGGAAGCTTGAGAAGTGTTCAACACACTATGTGTACAAACAAAAGCTATGTAAGGGAGGAGGGAGAAACAGTATTCAGAGACAGAAGCATCTGTTCTAGGAGGCCCAACATATTACAATGTCACTGTTACCATCTAAAATTTCTGCTACGTTGGAAAACAAACCAAATAACTGAGTTCACATCCAAAGCTATCTATTAAAGTTCACTCTAATCTATCAAGCTTCTGTCTCAGTTTAAATATGTTGTCATGTTTAATAAAACTCATTAATACATCAATTAAAAACACACCCTTCTATCTGAGGGTGTGCAACAACACAACCAACTGATAAAATATATTCTACCTCTTGTCCAGGTAGATTTTGGCACTTCACAGAAAGGTTATGCTTCAAGACAGGTAACTTGCTCTGGCAAGTCTTTGTTACAAGTGCATTTCAGTGCCTGACTTGCCAACTAAAAAAAAAAAAAGAGATAACATAAAGGCAAACAGATTTCTGAATTGAACAGTTCTGCCAGCTAGTGCTAAAATACACATCCCCTACAAGCTTCTACTGAGTTCAAGTACCTAGTATCTACAGATCCTATGAAATTTGGAGTTTAATAAAGTGCCTTCCTAAGAATGGGAGACAACAGGAGCTGCTCTGACACTCTGGACCAGCCCAGCTGTGGACTGCACCAATGCTGTCTCAGCAGTCTAACCACTGACAATGGTCATTTCCTCCTGTAGATCATTTGCACAAGTTGTGTGCACAAGCACAAACACAATATGTGACTATACATGCAAATGCACACATTACATATGACTGCATATGAGTTACTGACAATGGCCAATGTGTCTACCTACAGAATGTCTCCCAGGCATGCAGTATTGCTCTAGAAAGCGCTGAGACAGTGTGAACTGTATTGTTTTACATTCGACTACACAATGCAAACCACCCATATAATGTGTCCCTGAATGCCTCTGTTCCAAGAGACCAGTGTCACAGGTTTGGCAAGTTGCTGGTTATGAAGAAGGAGCATGTAGGGGGCAAAATGTAAATACTAGCTAGGGGGATATTGTTTTATCCCGGGAGTAGCCCTATGCTTAGTGGTCTATTTACTTTTTTAGGTTAGTCAAAATAAGAAAATTTCCATTGCTAGGCAGCCCAGCACATCTATGAAGCATTTCTGGGCGTTCAGACCTGGAGCAGGCACTGCCCAAAGGGAAGATTCATTACCCATGTTACACAGCCTCCAGTCCCTCCCCCCAGGCGGCACAAGGGCTTCGGCAACAGGGAAGAGCTTTAACTTCGTGCAGAAACATATTACACGACCAGAACACAACAATTAGCACATTTGTAAAGCTTCAGGGATAGGAACAATTTAATAGCTTTTTGAAGTAGACTAATTTTCTGGAACTTTTAATCTTTCTTTTAATTTTTTCCTTTTTTCCCCCTTTTTGAAATGATTTTACTTTTCATGCACGGACAAGTTCTTTGCTACAGGTATTTTCTGAGTCTGCCTTACAGGATTATTATGTGTAAAGAAACACAGATTATTCAATCACTTTAAAACAGTGCTAGGGAAATTAAAAAGTGGTATGTAAGTGTAAACTATCGTTACTAATCTCTGTTTTAGAAGCAAGTATCATTTACACAGATAAATGTATTGCTGATTCTGCCCATTTACAAACCAAGGCTGCTAACCAGATGATCAGTTTGTTTATGTTCGCAGCTTTTCACAAGCTAGAAACTTCAGCTCTGCAATGGCAAATGCCACTGTCAGATGCTCCATGCTAAGGCAAAAACCAGGCCAGAAGGGAAGAAAAAATAATTTCTGCTATCATTGTCTTCTGACCCTAAAAACTGGCACTGATATAAGAAGCAGGTTCAGTTCCTGTAACTCCCAGGTAAGGATTTAGACATTATATAAATAATATTTTAATGCCTCTTATGTTCAGTACTAATCCCCCATGACTCCTAGGGTGCTACAGTTTAAAATTCCAGCTAACAAAGCCTTTTGTAGTATTACTACCAAACAATCTCAGACTTCAGAAGTCACTGAAGTATAATTTAATATCTGTATTATTGGATCAATTTGTTTTGGTATGAAAACATACTGTGGCATCTTTTTACTCAGTGATTGATATTGCTTATAGAAAAAAGCATAAAAATCTCATTGATGATCAAGTTGTCATGTTGCCTTTCCTATGACAAACCAACACTTTAAAGGAAGTTTAAGCATAGAACAAGTAGTTGCTGGGGAAAGGTTAAAAAACAGGTCAGGCTAATCCGTTTTTAAATGACTCTGTCTAAGACAGTAGGACTTAGTGTAAACCAAAACAAATATATTAAATATGAATGACACAAACTGGTATCACAGTAACTGTGAGTTTTTAATTGAGATTAAAAGAAACATTACTATTTATCTGGAAGTTAAGGGGAAGGGTTGAACATTTGAACAGATTCCTACATCAAAATTGTGTTTTGTACAGAAACTATATGTTAAATTATAGTTATTTGCTTTCAGCTGTTTCTAGCAGTTATTTAGTTTTGTACTTTTCATGTGTCAGTATTTTTTTCGTTTCATGTCTTTATTCCCTACTACAAGTCTCTTTAGAGCAATAAGATCTTTAAAATCCCTTTAGTGTTTAGAAATGTCAACAATTCAGTAGACGATACTTGATGAATAGGCCAGATAGAAAAACCTGCCTCAAGTTTTTATCTCTAGAGAAGTAAGGTGCTTTGAAGAGCACTTGATTTGAGATTTAGAAGCCTGCTGCTATTCAACCAAACACTCTTGAGAGCTGTTAAGTCCTGACCCATAGCATGAAAACAGGTTGCAGGGAGGGAAGAAATACTGGTAAGAAATAGATTTTGTACTCCCTGTATAATTATTTCTTCTAAATACTATTTAAACATTTTTTCCTATAAATAAGTAAAAGCCTAAGAGATCAGGCAGCCTTATCAGATGTTCTTATTTGAATATTTTGAATGTAGCTGGAACTTGCCAGGGGGAACAGCTACAGCACTGGAAAAAAATGAGGCTTTAAAGGAAAAAAAAAAAATCTAAATGGTTCTTTCCATTTGAATAGACAGCACTGACATATTAAAGCTTCATATTTTTGACAAGAGACATAGAAAACAAAGAGGTTTTCACTTCATAATATGCAGTGGAAGAATATGAAATGGTTTGGTTTGCTATAATTATAAAAAATATTTTTTTCATCCTTTGCTATCGCTTCCACAGTCTACAACCAGTCTCAATACCAGACTACAATGAGTTCATTCAACATCATAAAACAATCAATTTAAGATATCTGCACACCAGTAATAATATCAGATGAAAAGTAAGCCAAACTGTAAGTGAATCCTTTTATAGGAATATCTGTTAACAGTTTATTGTGCTTTCACACATGCTCTCTAACTCCACAGTACCTTAGCTCCATAACTGGTTCCTTGAATAAAAACTTAATTAATAATCTAACAGCATCTGAGCACGTTATTTGGGCAAATGTTTCATCAGTATCTTCTGCCCTACTTTCTGCAGCTCTGAGTTTCACAAAGATCTAAAAGAAAAGGCAAAACTAGGTCATTCCTGGGCTGAACAAAAGAATTTTTGTAGTAGTATAAATTACTGACCTTTCTAATAAGCCTGTCTTTCCCAGAAAACCAGGTAATCCAATCCAACTCAACTAATTAATGGTATCCTCCAACAGTTAACAGTAAGTGTAGTACACATTCCAGTGAATTCAGGAGAAATGTTTCCATGGCTTTTCTAAAGCTGTTACACATAAGAAACACTCCATTTCCTAAATCAGAATAAATTTGGGGGATTGTTTTTGATTATTAGTTAGCATACAGTCTTTACTATTAGAGTAGATATGTTT
>VWZX01010273.1:4397320-4570698 GCA_013399015.1 Galbula dea
AAGGCAGCAGAACTTAGCTGGAATTAATGCTGGCTCAGCATCAATGCTGCACATTGGCTCATTGGCAGGTGTTAATGTGCACAGAGAGAGTCTGCTAACAGCCCATGACCTGAAGGAACTCTCTAATCAGAAGGAAGTGAAGCAAGATTGATTCAAAGTAGGACAAAAATCTCGTCTATATCAGAAAGCTACAAAAATCTGTGAAGCTGAGAGGTTCTGCTCCTTTTCTGCACAGCATACCTCTTGAACCATTTCCACTCAAGGAAGTGACTACTTTGAAATATGTGAAGGTCAGGTTCATGCATTTCCTTGTCAGCTCTTGTTCCTCTTCTGCACTACCTCTTCTGGGTTTTCTGTAGGAAGGAAAGATCTAGCACCAAACTAGATTAACCCATAAGTGATGAGACTACTGATTAGCAATATATTCAAGCATTATGTTATTGAGTTAAACATTTACAGGATAGCTTAGATAAAATACTCTCAAACTCTGGGGAAAGGATGATAGTTAAAGAACCACTGTCAATACTGCCAGCTTGGAAAAAAAGAAAAGAATTACAAGCCCACTGGGAAATAGAATCAAACAAGAAAAAGTGGATTGTGAAAAAAGTTGAGAACCTGACATTATTTCATCTTAAGAAATACAGGTACTTTGCAACACACACAACAATAAATATATGTACATCCAATGGAACAGTAAATGTTTAAATGGTGATGAGAGCTGTCCGTCAGTTCACTTGTAAATTTTACACCACAGTAGGCTAAATTTGGATATGGCAATAGTGATTTAGGAAAAAAATATGTAGAGGATTCAGTGTGGCACTCATAAAAATCTCTTGGAATAGAAAGAATTTGAGAAAATAAAAAACTGGCCAGATTTGGTTTAAGATTTCTTTGTTCTTGCCTAAGACGCTGTTTACAAGAGAAGGAAAACCTTGTATAGTACAAACGAGGTAAGACACATATTTGGATCTCTTATAAATAGCTTTAGCTGACATTTAGGCATCAAGTAAACAAGTCAAACATGACATGGCAAGGGAATATTTAAACTTACAATGTAGAACTGTCTCTTACTGCTACGAGAACAAGGATGTGGAAAAATATTGGCAGGATATTAAGTAATTCAACTAGAATTGTCAGTATTGTGGAGAAAATTACATGAGTCTTTTTAAAAGAGCTTACTGCTAGGAAAGTAGGTGTATAACTCTACTGAGTTTTCTGTAACATGAGTGGAAGTGATTGTTACCAGGAGAATACCTTTCCTTTTGTCAGATCTTCTGATCCATACTCAGCAAAGGGCAGGGGAGGCCAAAGAAATAGCTTGGTCTTACTTATCAGTAGATTAATCTCATGTTCACTTGTAGGATAATGTGTTTTCTAGGAGGAAGTTGGCTGCCAATTTCATTAGAAGTAAGAACTAGAGTTTAATATAGCAATAGAAATTTAGAAAAGTCTTGAAACATTCTTCTGAACTAACTCTGGATTTCAGCTGCCAGAAAAAATGCAGAAAAGGATTTTCTCCATGCGTAATGGACACCTAAAGTACTTTTTTTGCTTGATTTCTGGTGTACAACATTTGTCATCTTTTCATCAGAGATCTAAAAGAAATTACTCTTCTGCATGTTGCTTCCATGAGGAACACTTCACTGGTATTAGTCTAGGTCTCAGCTTTTTATTTCTAATTATCTGTTTCTTATTCTTCATGATAGGTTCTTAAGCTCCATGTTAATACTTTCACTGAGAACAGTGAAGACCTTCCATTCTTTTCACTATAATGGTAAATTCTGTATGTAGTAATTTCATTCCAATACATCCCCATTCACTAACCTCTTCTTAGTTCTCCATTACCCCTTTATAAATGCATTGCTGGTTTATCCCACTTGATGCTACACTCTTCTTAAAATATCCTTCAAGGTACAGAAAGAAATCCAAATGCTTCTTCGTGTCCTTTTCTATTCCCCAGCTGCTGCACAGAGGGTCTGATAAGGAGAGGATGAAGTAGTTGTCATGTCCTTATTGAGGAAAAAAAAAAAGATCACACCAGTGAAGGATGTATGTGCTCCCTGAGTTCAAAATCATAATAGGTAGAGCAACTCCCTAAATAATAAAGTTTTGAGCAATTTCAGTCTTGCTGCTTCTTCCTCGATTTTTTCCCCTTCCATTCCAGGGCCAGTAGCAGCTATAATTTTTGGTGAGAAGAGTAAATGGATAGCTAGTCCCATATAGCTGTGGCCATGTCAGTGGCCTCTTTCAGAACAGGTGGGCTTGATACAGTCAGAGAAGTGCTGCAGTTTCAGTCATTGATGACTCTGAGGACTGCTGCCAATGCCTTTGGACACCTCTAACTAGATGCATGTTTTCTAGCACTTGTTAAAGCTGAGAGCACCTCACCCCTAGAGCAGACATGCTTCTCCTGAACACCACCAGCACCTCCCCAAGGTGTTTTACAACATATGTGGTCCACCTCCTGAAGTCACAAGGCTGCTTACTTAAGAAGAATATGGCAACGCAGGCAAAAAAATCTCCACTAGAGATCAGCACTTTGAAAGTGCATTTACAAAAGGTGCGATACGTTGCATGCAAAGCCCGTGAGGCGAAGGCATCTCCACTCATGTAAAAAACCCAAAAAGCAAACCCACAACGGTAACTTATCATTGAAAAAACATAAAACACAATGACAACGTATTTCAACATTAAATAGGACTGTTATAGCATGTGTCTTTAAACAGATACCAGGGTAGCTCTTCAGCAAATATAAACAAAAAAGGAAAAGACAGTTACAGTCAATGCTTATTTTCGAAAATTTTACCTAGGGGAGTTCCCACTACTCATGAACCCAGAAAGCACGGATTTAAGAATCAAGATCTATTGTTAAAATCCTTACTTCTGAAGAGGTCATGTGCTTCTAACTTCATTCCACACCACTGTAATTATGTACATGCAGGATGGAAAATAAGCAGGCACTAACGATTTTTCAGAAGGAAAATGCAATTATCTAAGTGAACGCAATGTAGTTTTAAACCCCAGTGTTTGTAACTATTTAAAAACCCCCCAAATATGAGGAACATGAATGAAAAACTTTTTGATGCCATTGTGTTATTAAAATTGGATTTTTAATCACACCAATTATTTCTAAGAAACACATGATAATGCACTTTTAATTTCTACTCAACAACTATGGGTGATTAAGTCTTAAGCATATCACACATCATAGGTAGGAGAAGAAGGCAGTTTGATATGTTACATAATATGACACAGACAACAAAGACTGCTTCTTACTTAAGACTTCTATAATTTTATTTTCTCTTATTAAAAAAATTCCACCCTTCTTGTCAACATATCGTTAACAGCAGAATGAGAATCAAAGTTAAAACCATCTACTCTTAAGTGTTCCAGTTTAAGGTGAGGTCTTGCACAACACCTAATGAGACATACTGCCTGACAGAACTTGTGCTGGATAACAACCGCCAAAACAGACTACTTTCCAGGTTGTCAACTTCCAGCGACACATATTTATTGACTAATTAAATGGTCCTGTCACATTCTTGTCTAATTGAAACTTAATGTGAACGAACCACAGCACAACTGTAATGCACAAAACATCTCCGACGATGCATTCATTTCCTACTTTATAAGCAAATCCTAAATTCTCAAGGTCTATGTAACCTAACATGCACAGATAGTTCAACTCTATTCTGTCATTCTGTCAGAATTACAGCACATATTGGTACTCTCTCTGCAAACCTAAAACCTGCTTAAGGTAATGGCAAGACTTCTTTTTTGTTTTTAAAGGTATTTCTGTAAATTCTATGAAGCCATTTACTATCACAAGCTAGATGAGTTACTCTGCAAAAATACAACTTGCACCTAAAAGTAAAAACACCTTTGCTGAAAGGACTGGATTCCATTCAAGAATATATCAACTCAAGTATAATAAAAACAAAAGAGAAGAATATTTTCATGAGTACCATGCAGTAACTGAGAGCCTGATATTGGAATCTAAACTAGGTTTACCAAAGCAAACAGCTTGTTTATTTTATTTGAGTTTATTAGAAGATCCTACTTCTGAAAGAATCATTCATCCTCTGTTATTATTGCATGTTCTAGCCTCAGAAACATTAGGTAGTTGCCAAAAATCTGTCACTTTAAAGAATTAACTGCCAGGTACTATACAGAGTATCAGGTTAAAAAAAGTTAACCTTCCAACTAAATATTAGTATTAGAAATCCAGTTCATCTCCCATCTTCCTGCTTTGCATTCCAGCCCTGAACTTCCTTATAAACTCTGGTGCAACTCTTGCTAAGCAGTTGAGTCCAGGTAAGAAATTCCGAGTTACAATTTTTAGCAAAATAAGTTATGCTAGTCAGTGTACAGACTCCAGTGCTATGCAGTACTTTCTTATTAGGAACTGAAAAAAGTAAGGGATGGAGTAACTACTGGAAAAAGAACATCCTTTTTAATAGAAGTTAAACAAATTGTACATGAAAAAGGAAATATTTTGCTCTAGCACTGTCACCTAAGCGGAAATACTTTCAATTAGTATACAGCTAAAATGATTAATCAAAGTAAACAGAACTTTTCACTTAGTATTTCAGTAAACTTATTAATCAAGTAAACAGAACTCATTATGTAGGACTTTTCCTCCTTCTTGGTATAACAAATATCTGAAGCTTTGAAAAACTGAGGAGTGAGTCATGAAGAGCCTAAAACAATCTTATCACATATACGGTGAGACATTGCTAAGTAGGGCATGCACTGCCAAATGCTGGAGCTTCCAACATGAGAACATTTTCACATGTTTATCTTGAGTCATTATCTTTCCTCTTTTTCCAGTGTGTTAATGGATAGCAGAACTTACAGAGAACCTAGACAACTCCAGGTTGTGGACAACACATTATGAAACCCTTTCAAAAAAACACTTATTTTTTTGCTTAGCCAGCCAAAAACCTCCAAAACACTGTACCGGTCAGTTCATTCTTTGAAATCAGCCGATACTAGATTTTGATTAAAACTTCACATTCCTAAACTAGACTTACATACAAGTCACAAGAAACTGAAGGAGAAAAAAAGCACAGCAAATATGCTGCAAGAGTTGTGTATTCCTATTAACAGGAAGCAATTACACAGTAATGTTCAACTTATGCACTCCTCTCATTTTGCATTTTCAAAGTCAGTGACTTGCTAATCAGTGATGGCTGTAACTCTTGCTCCTTCACCGTTACCATTTTTAGTATGTATCAGTCCCTTAAAAATAGACACTGACATTAAGTAGATTTAAAAACTTAATGATCATTGATTTCAGAAGTCATCTCTAGCAGAGGGAAAGAGCTAGTCCAGTTGATAAGAAAAGCCTCCTAATACCAAATGGTGGGACAAGCCTCATTTCTAGGAAATGGAAGAATCATTAAGATAGAATGAAATGGGTTCTGCAGCTGCACTGCTTTGACTCAAAAGCTAAAGAAGAAATTTTATTTCTTTGCAATTTCTTGAAGTTAAGTACACAATCCTTAACTGATACAGCTCATCAGAGCTCTTTCTTAGACTGTGTTCACTGAATAAAGTATTCATTAAATGGTCATTAAATAACTCTCTCCCTGTTTCAGTATAAGTAGGCAGATATAGGAGTGGCCTTGATGTGGTGCTGTAGGAGGTAAAAAGAGCACAGAATTTACGTGTTCCTTTGATGCAAATCAAACCCAATTTATTTATAAGGAAGGCACAGTTTCCCTTTTTTAACTCTGAAAAGCAGAATTAAAGAAGATATTGTGTCATTTTGTTATCAATTGAACAAGATTACTGAGAAACTCCTGACTTCATTACTGACTCTTCCTCTTAGCTGGAACAATTTTGGCCAACTGCATTGCTTAATGGAGAAAAGCAAAACATTAAACAGTAAGAATTTGATTCCTAAGCTAGCAACACATTTTTTTGGATGTATAACAATATGAAATTGTTCTTCACTCATCTTCAAACTCAACACTACTACTGCCTGTCTGAAAGCCATCAGGTAGTTCTAATACTACTTGTTCTGAACCTTGTTATATACTTAATAAATGAAACATGTTGGTTTTTTAGATGTTTAATAAATACCTATCCTCTGTATAGGATGGAATGAAGTAATCATTAAGGATTTTTAACTTAACTGTGGAAAAAATGTATTAAGGAATACATGGAAATCATAGAATACTTCATTTTTTTATTCCTCATTTTTGCATTTTTCTTTGCATATTGTCCACTTCCTTTGCAATTATTTCACAAGAAAGACTTTGTCTTAAAACATCTTTGTAAAATGTCTAACATTAATATGGAAGTAGATAAATAAACAGGAAATTCTCACAAGTGTATAAAAGACCTAAAATTGAATGATTTAAAGTGGTTAATCCTTTTTTTCTGAAGGTTATAAAAAGAGTGTATATATAGATAGACATACACAGACACATAGATACGTGTGTGTTAGCATTATGTAGGTGTTGCATTCTTGCAATGGTATGAATGCATCCAGCTAAACTTAGCTACCTAAGCTGAGCATTAGATAAACTTTGTTATTGGTTTCTAAGAAGGCAAAAGAATTTCTAGAAAAATAGGTAACTTTGAAACTCTTTTCCCAACTTTGAAGTAAAATATTTTGTCTTTTGGTGATATAGACATTAATGATCCTGGGCACCCAAATGAAGGACTATTTTTACAGTCCTATGAACATATGTTTGATGTCAAGAAAACGGTATTTTTTATCCAGAATATATATAGCCCTATAAAAAGATTATGCTGAAAATAGCCCAAAGATAGAACAAATCATAAAGAAGTTAGTCCATGTGTTAAGCCTGTAGAGTCAAAGCATAAAAATAATATTCTTCTGACATTGTGAATGAATGTCACTTTCATATTTTTGTGGGAAAATCTATATGGACACTTTGAAGGCAATTTGTGTCTCATGTATGTGGTTACCATTCTTCTGTCTTTTAATCTATTTATAGAACTTGGTAAAGATAGCTTTAGCTATGCCTTTTGCATTTGTTCAAATGAAGTATCAAAGACATCACTTTGGCATATTACTATTTGTTTTGAAAGAATATCTCTGCTCAGTTTGAAAGAACCTGCTCCATATTTTGCTTTTAAAACCATGATACTTAGATACCATGTGAGTAAACCAAAGAAGAAAAGAAATTTGCTAAATATTCCCTATAACATTATAGTTTGGCTTTTTTGAGTAGCATCTGACTCTCAGACACAGTCCTTGTGCTATGCAAGCACATGGAAAGCCACCTATGAACGTGAATCAAAAAGTTGGATCAAACCTTGCTGATGCTGAAAACAAATAATCGAGAAGCAGGCAACTTATTTTTTACATAAATTCATGAATTATTAACTGAAAGAACTGTAAATGAAGACAAGTTTGATACTTTCTGTTCTATGTCATGGCAAATATAAAAGGTTTTGCCATTAAACATACCAGAGATTTATATCAATTTCATTTTACTTATAGTATTAATTACAACCTATTTCAACCAGAAGAAAGGCTTTTACAGATGAGACACATTCTTTATTTCCCCTGAAAAACATTAAATATACCATCTAAATTACAAACACTGTACTTTATGACTAGTTAAATCATTAATCAAGATAAGTATGGGAAAGCTAAGGGATCTCAGTTTACTTGATGGCTGATTGCCCAGCAACCATTCCCTATAATTGTTTTTAGCTGCAGAGCAGTGTTCCTGGAGACCACAGGCTTTCAGAGCATGTGTCCTTTTCCTGCAGAGGTACAGAGGTAAACTAAAGAATCTAAACAAAACATTTACATCTAGATTTCAGATTATGTCCATGCTCAGTTTCATTGAATTAAGCTTCTTCACAGTCACTTAGCAATGCAGGTGAGGTCTTTTCGGAACCTAAGCCTGATTACAAGTGGTAACCCATGTTTTAAACCCAGGCTCAGGACTGAACAAAGTAGATCTATTTTATGACACAGAAACTATCACCTCTGGACATTTCCTTTTCCTACATTCACTACTATTTATGCATCACAGTCAATTTTATTTAGGCAATTTACTTTTCCTATTTGGATTCTAGTCACCATCATCCTGTTCATTTTTCACCCATACCTATATTGTTCTCTGATTCAATACATTATGCCAACTGGGAATAGCACAATAATTAAGGTACTCGGCAAGGATTTAGGAACTCTAGTTTTTTCCAGTACTGTGATAGCAACCTCTTGTATGATCCTCAGCAAGACACTGGTAGAAATCTAGCCACAGAAACCTGCACTTCTGCCTAGCATTGCCCTGGTTTTTTTGGCAAAGTGGTTGGTAAAGCTAAGATCACCTAGCATTTTAACTCCTGTTGACATGCTTGAGTTCTGCTGCATAAAAGTTGTAAGTCTATCCTCCCTGAAAGAGCCTTCTACAGTTCATTAGACTTCTTAAACACTTGTTATTAGCAAAGATCCTGATGGGAAGTTAGCTACAGAAGAAGGGTTGTTGAGCATTTCTGTAAGAGGTTCCTTTCTGTCAGAGAGAAAATAGCATGGGAAAATTTACCAGGCTAAATGGAAATGCCACTTCAACGTGGTACTAACATAATGAAAAATCCCTGACTTCTAGAGCTAAACGCAGGTGGAGGAATCTAGTTCATGCCAGATTTGCCTTACTATTACATTTTCAGTAGCTTGCCACAAGAATGGAAAGTTAGGTCCTTGATCAAGGATTCAACCATAACTTTAGTAATACAGCAGTGAACAAATAATTTCTTGCTCAAAAATTCCCCAGGTAACAAGTCCAATCCACAGCATAGTTGAGCTTCCTGCATTTTACTTTCACTAGACATGAGAGACATACTTTTGGGTACAGAGCTGAGACCAAACTCTTCAGTCTAAGGAGAACTCTAGTGATTGCCAGCAAAACAGAGATTGAGTCATGCTTCCTACCCACACCCACTAATATAGTCAGAATTGCAAAGCCTGTCACCAAAAAAACCCCAAAACCAACCCCCCCCAAAAGCCTCCTCAGAAATTAGTAGCCTGGATCTTAGCAGCAGTGGCCAAACCAGAGGCTGTTTTTGCCTGGCCCATGTATACTCCACAGCACAAGGACCCAGGAAGGGAGAGAAAAAAGGGTAGACCTAGCTAGACCTCAAAATTGTGGAAGAAGATGAAGAAGCAGCCTAAGTAGGGAGATAGGGACATTCAGACAATAAGAAAACTTCCTAGAGGTTTCTAGCCTTGTGCAGTTTGCTGCAACCTCCTCCATTTTTTAGTCCCTGCACCATTTTCACTTAACATCTATGTTGTCAACCCTGTTGCCCCAGTGCCATCATCTTTTTGTGCTCAGTGCTTTTATCCCATTTTGTCTTAATTAAGCTTATCTCTTAATAATAGGAACTTATTAATTTCCTCTCCCTCCAAATAAAACCAGCAGAATATAAAAAATGGTATTAATATGACATTTGGTGGGGGTCTTTTTTTTTTTTAACTGGATGTTATTTGTTTATTCTCTGTCAGGTGCCTGGATAGAGCAAAGAACACCTGCTGTATTTGTATACTTAAGGATCCATTGGTCCCTACCTGACTGTACCATGATAACCACCCTCACAAACATAAGAAATGGTAAAATATTTCAGTGAAGAGAGAGACTTGGTATTGCTTCCTGTAAAACTACAGCATTACTGGACTTAGAACACAGTATTTTTCATTTACACTATACTTATTGCCCCATTGCTAAATCCATCTCAGCTTGCCTACAGAGACACCAAACCTGTAACAAGCACTGACAATATCCTGACGTTAACTGAAAGCAGGTGACCAATTTAGCACAGGGAAGAAAACCAAATGGAAAATGGAAAAGTGTTATTTGCCCACTTTTTAGTAGTTAGATGTCAGATAATCTGATTTTATGATCAGATTTAATAGTTTAGGTGTCAGATTATCTGTCCTACCACTGAATCTTTTAGGATGAGATACAAGATTTAGAGTTCAACTGTCACGGGGTGTTAAGAGTCCATTTTTGAAGAGGTCAGCTATTAACCCTGATCTAGCAAAATCCTACCTGTGATAAACAATTAATCTTTCTCTACTTTAATTCTAACAGAGATTTTATTTGGATAAACTAATTCATACTGTTTTGTTTTGTTTTGTTTTTTTTCCCCCAAAAATAAAGCTTTCAGTTTTCAGGGTTTGGGCAGCTATTGCCTTTCACTCCTGAAAGAATGCTCCAATTAAATAATACATGGATGATTTCCCATGTAAACATAGCTGTTAAAGCTCTCTGGGATCTCCTATGCATGAAGGCAGTTGTACATGCACAGCAGTACGCAATGCAGAGTGCCTGAAGATTTTAGAATGAGAACTTGAACCTCAGTATGGAAGTAGCAAATGTCTTTAATATCAGTTTGGGTTCATGGTAGTTTTGAGTAATTCTAAAACCTGACAAAATTAACTTAGTATAATTATGATGAGATTTTTCAGCCTAAAATAATCACTGGTTACTGAATCAGCTAATGAGTGTTTTTTATGATTTATTAGTTAAACCAAAAGATTATGAGTTTAAATTCTATTCCTGATTAACTACATTGGAAATGAAATACATGACTTGTCGTTTTAAAATAATGATATCTTTAAGTTTAATTAAGGCATTCAAGTTGTTTTGAGTAACCCTGGGTGAAAAGTTCAACATTATTACAAATAATAAGGAAAATATCTCACAGTATTGGTGTTAGTAATATTACTAATATGAGATTTAGGATAATGTGGCAGCTTAAACCAACCAAACAGTACAAAATGTTCACTACAGCTGAAGAATTTATCTGCCCTGATGAAGGAATTAATGTGCAAAGTACTATGACCTGTATTACATAGGAGGTCAGATTAAATAATCACTATAGTCCCTGTACACCCTAAAATGTTGTAATATTTCAGACTGAAAAGGAGTTAAATACAAAGCTCTACTTGCTTCTTTCTTCTGAGTATAAACTATATGAGTGCCATTCAACTACATAAACACATTCATTAGGGTTTCAGTAGGCCTCCTTTCTAAGGAAAGAAATTACATACTTTTGAGCTCTTGAGTGAACTACAGTGTTTTATGCCCTTAATTCAGCACTGTTAGGGCTTACAGTTCATTGAAATTCAAAATCATGGGTGCAAAGTGCATTCACAAAGAAAATGTTGACCTTCCTATATAGCAAATGCCTTTTTTTTTAAATTGAAAAACCCCCCACTAATGAAGCTTAAGAAGGTAAAAGATTTAAGCTTCCTATTAAAATAACAAATGTAATATAATTCACATATTTCAACATGTTGGCTACTGCTGATGAAATAAAATAATGCAGCAGAAAGAGCATATTGTTTCTACACATCGAAAAGATGCAAATTAGACAAGTATTCAATATTCTCCTGAAAGCCAGAAAATGTCCCAGACTACCAATGGCATTTAGGAAGGTAAACTGGTGGAACATGATTATTTGAATTTAAAAAATGGGTACGGGATTCCCCTCTCTTTGCTCCTTGCCATATATGGTATTTGTGTAATATCCACAGGGCAAATTATTCACTACCTTTTTCCAGATGAAAAGCTACTGATTGGCATCAGACATCAAGAGGATTTTGGCATTAGAATAGATTTACACTTGATGACATGTCAAAGGCTTGAAACAAAACCTACAGAATTTACTCATGAATGCCGAAGGCAAGCCACTTATTCAATACCAGCTCAATGCACATCTTTCCAAGGATGGCATTCAACCACACCAAGAACAAAATACAGCAAACAAAACATGGTTATATTTGGAAATGAATGTGCCTGACTAGAGTGAACAAAATAACAGCCAGCATTACCTGTTGCCAGCTGTCACTGCAGAATAAAGAACTGTAACATCCTTGTAATAAAGAGGGAAACAGAATCCAAGCTTATAATGAAAATACAGCAGTTAGTGGGATGAAGTAGGATCAGCAGCAGCATGTGTGGGCATGATAACTCCCACTCTGAGCTTGCTGTTCCTCTGGCAGATATGTCCTCACTTCTCTCTTCCTAGGAACACTTGGAAATAAAGAAAACCTAATTATGAGAGTAGGCACAAGGTGTAGTGCACATAGGTGTAACAATATGTGAAATAATTCCCATTTTTTCCATTTCTCTCCTTCAACCTTCATTATGGTTATTTTAAAAATAATTTCATCACTTGCATTACCATAGAGTACTTGTAGAAAATTAGTACAACTGCTGAGATGATCACCATTATTTTAGCATAGCCAGTTTAGTAACCATTGAACATTTTTCTGCTTGTTTTATTTTAGTAGAATAAAAGTAGAGGTATCTCATTTCAGTACTGGATGTGTAGTAAAGATCATCTAAATAGGTTTGGTATGAATAACCTGTGAGCAAAGACAGGCATATCTACAGCAGAAGTCTTAAATAGAAGGAAACATGAGAAGCACAAGGAACATCTACTCATCTATACAGCACCCATGGAAATGAAAGATTACTTAATTTTACTAGCATTATTTTGTAACTTTGTCCGTCTAGAGACCTGCTCATGTCACATTTTGCATACCAAGTGAAAAGATTGCTTTGTGTGGGCATGATATCAAAAGTTAGGAGCATAGTTTGCCTACAGTACCTGCAATTTCAAGTAAATGAAAGGACTAACCAGCATAAAATCAGACAAGAATGAGAGGTTTATATTTGTCTTTTCCCTTCCACAACAGATTTGAAGTAGAAGCAAACACAGTTCTTAAACAATCCTACAATTACATTTTGACTCCAAGTTAGAGACAAGGTGAACTCATTAAGAGTGCTTGTAAACACAGCCAGTTCCTTTTAGGCTTGTGCAAATGGCAGCTGAACTCCTTGAAAATTTGGTACAATTCCTAGATGCAAATCACTTTGAGAAAACTATTGCAAAATACCCCACCTCCTCCTCCTAGGGTCTCTCCCAAAAGACAGTGAAAGAAACATTTTCTCTTCAAAAAGTATCATACATTTCCTATTAGACGCTGTTCTCCAACTAGTGAAGCCATCAACAAGCAGAGAAAATATAGATCCATGAAGAGTGCCTATGGCATTATAAAAACTATTCCAGATCAGCATTATGGCTCAGGTGGCTGTGCCTAAGGTGTTCCTCACTGTCACTCTCAATTTTTTATTACGGAAAAATACCTTCCATGAATGGAAAAAGCTGCATTTTCAAGAACAATCATTGACTTCTTACTCTAGCAGCCATCCACAACAAGGTAGTAAACTGACAACTGAAATTTAATGCATGGGGGAAGGTGAGAAAACAGTATTTAACAGATATGCCCAAAACATACCTTTTAGCACTTCTCAGATTACTGTTGCTCAGTTCCAAAAATGGCATCTCCCTTTTCCTGCATACTGGGATGCTCTCAGCTGGACTTCTGGACTATAATTAATGCCTTTTAGATGTTAAATAAATAACGAACCAGCTTTTTCACTTGGACCTTGAAAATAATTGGACATTATTTTCTCGACATCACCCAGATCTGACTGCCTGCAAATTACAGATGAACGTGAATAAGTGTTTTATAGTCAGTTATCACAATGCAACCACTTTGTTGTATATTTCTATTGCTTTAAATCTTTCTAAACCAAACACATATATATCAATTGTCTTTTTAGTGAATGTTAGGAATCAAGCACAGCTGCATATCTGAATGCTAAAACTTGTACATATAGATTACTTGGAACCATAATTTTAGACAGGTCTAGTTTTATGTCAAAGAACAGCCACCATAACCCCTTTGTACAAAATAATTAATTTTGTACAAAGTATTTATACTCAAAATACTCAACTTCTGTGTGTTTGTACTATTTACACCATGCAGTACTATCAACCTGCTAAGAACTGCTTTTAGCTTTGGGTTTTGCAGACTTTTGAATTAATACAACTACACTGTTAACAACATAGTACATAGTAAAGTTGAGAAAGTTCTCTACCTAAGTGGTCTTCAAATCAGGCTGGATGTAATTTGCACATAGGTCACCATTCAGTGAGAAAACTCCCTAATTTCAATGCCTACAGCTGCAACTTCTTTTTTACAGCGATAACACAGGCTGATGGGCTCAATCTGCTTGATGGTAGTGGGGAAGTTAGTGACCGATACCCACAGCTAGTAGAAGCTCTGTTACTAATGTGTCTCCTCCTTTTAAGGTGAAAGTGAAAAACCAAAGGCTCTGCCCATTTTACTGTTTATACTGAACATTACAATACAAAAATTTTGAGGCCATTTCTCAACTTTTAAAAATTAATAAAGCAAATTAAATTAATAAATGTATGCAAGATGTTTCACTGTTACTTCTAGTCTGCATACATTTTAAAGTGGATTTTAAAATACATTGGGTCCTTGTAGCTGTAATTTAAGCAAGTTTATTCAGAAGAAGGATTTTTGATGACATATTCAGGACATAATATACATTAAAGCCACACCTAATGTTCATATTAGGCAAAATAATGCCATGTATGTCCAAAATAAGTGCCTGAACTGTTTTTAGCATTACTTATTCATACACTCAGCTCTGCTTTCATTTGTTCTATGAAAACATCTATTCAAAATATTTGTTTCCTCATTCCATCACCTCTCCATTTCTAAGTAAAGTGAATAACACAATTATCATAAACAGGCATTTAATTCATTTTGTCTTGCATAATACAGTATGTGAGGAAAAAGGTTTTCCTCTTGTGATTGTAGAGGAAGAAAAGGTATTACTTCGTCATTTTGTAATGGAAATCCTGCTACAAAAATCACAGCAAATGAATTTTTTTTATAGTTTGATTTTATATCTTTCAAATCTTTTGGCAGGCTTAGCTAATACCGAGAGTTTAAACTGAAGTTCTCATCATTCTTTACCTACATTTTGGTAAAAACTGGCAGGATTACTAAAAGATACCAAAAATGTCACAGAAACCCTACACCTGACCTATAATTTCCCACTAATTATTCTGCACTCTTTCTCATACTGACAATATAAGTTATACTGACAATATAAGTTATTGTCTTTTATTTAATCAGACTTCTCTCTTTTGAAGGGCAGATGTTTCCCCATTAATATGGCAGAATGTCTTTGTTTCCTCACCAACTGTAGAGACAAATGATTAGTACAATAAACTCTGGCAGTTTGCCTCGCAGTTACTTGGTGGAGACAAGTAAAATTGTTTCATGGAGCATTTAAATATTTCAAAATCCAGAACAACTCCCTTGAATCTATGAAATTATCTGTAGAGAGACTGACATTCAAGCTTGTATTGCTAAAAACTGTGATGATACTTCTGCACAGTACTCTTACCAATTTAAGTAGTGGTGAAATAACACCAGGAAGCAAAACAAATCTAATTTGATTTACATATAAAATTGAAATAGTTTGTTGGACTTCTGTAGCAATACATCAGGGTTTACTGTATGCAGTGTTAAAATGTGAAGAAGCTGTCTTTGATTGTGCTGAGTCATGTAAAAAGTATCTATGCCTTTGAAACAGAGCCTTCAAGATGGCTCTGCTAATGTAATATACTAATCAGGAGGGGAAAGAAGAGAGACCTTCCCTTGGCAAGGGCAGCACACCAAACCCAGCTACACAGCCATAGTTACAGAGCCATGCTCTCCTAATGTAGGAATACATTGAAATATCACATGAAGAGGAAATGTCCAAAGCAAGACAGGGCAATAACTGTTGAGAATTTCTGGCAGAACTGAGAAAGGTATGTCTGTGAGTGACACTGTTTGAGAGTGAGACATAAGCCTGGTATGATTCAGAAAGTAATTCACCCTCTGCTGACACATCCTACCGAGGTATTCAGTGAAGACTGTAATTACAGTTGAGATTTGATTCATCAGAAAATGTAATGTATCAGCACATAAAAATAGAGACTACAGGCTAGCCACAAAAGGTAGATCAATTCTAGAACTTACTGAAGGTGAAAACTAAATTAGTTAATGGCAGGATATAAGTAAGATTACTTCCACAAACTTACTAAGCTCACACTTCAAACAGTCTTGTTGATATGGCAGTTGAGTCTCTCAGGAAACAGGAAGGTCTGGGATTTCTGACACAGAAAAAGAACTAATAGAGACTTGGACTGCAAGAAAAGCATATGATGTTGACACCAGTGTGAACTATTGTTATAAGAGTGTTTTCTAACTTTTAAAAACTGCACTCAACCTTTCCTGATCTTTAGAATTAGCATTTTAAGTGAGTTTGTGATACAGGTATATCAGCTGAACTGCAATAATCACATAAATTGTTATTAGTAATAACAATTTGGTCATAATTATACATTTCTGTACATAAAGGCATTATGAATAATATACAAAACATACACTTCTAATTTTGCCTCCTCTTTTGTTATTTATAATAAGATTTGGGTTGTTTTACCAAAAATGGTGTCAGTACCTGTGATCAAGCCTGATACGTGGGGAATCTTATTGGCAAGAAACACCCTGTAAGAAATACACACTAAAAATTAATACAGCTCATAAATGAGGAAAAGAAGAATGATTTGGAGTAGCAACAGAAGGCATGGGTTTGCAAGAAGAATGCACTTTTCCTACACAGTGTTTGACTAAAACTAGGCTTCCAACAAAAAAACCTAAGGATATCTTCTCAGTCAATAAAATTTAGTATTATGGTCTGCTTTTATAAAACAATGATGTTAAATTCTTTAAAATCAACTGGTAGACATATTGTCTTAACTCTGCAGAAGAGTTCTACATGCAAAAATAATGAAGGGATCAATTCATAAGCTCTCTGTATCTTGTAATCGTCTGCTTTAAAACATTATTAATTTACAATGCCTTCCATGACATTGAGTTTAGGTTAATATACAGATATATTTTAACAAGATAATTATGTCAAAGGTTATCATCAACAGTTCCTAATAAAAAGTTATGCTCAAAAATAAAACTTATTTATAGTTTAGACTGCATAATAAAGTATTAGCAACACAAAATGTTAATTAATTTCTAATTCTCTATTCTTTTATATAGATTTCATGAAGGTTGATTAGACTTGATCCATCATTTTATGGAAAATTAATTATTTCAAATACATGCACCACTTTCTGCAACCTGCCTGATTTGCATTGAGGAAAATTCAGCAGAAGTAATTGAGGCACAAGCAAATACTGGCACTGACTGAACTCAATTTTCATTCCAAATTTCTGCAAAATCCCAAGACACAACAATATCAGATGCAGGGGGAAAACAAACAAAAGCAATGTGTAAAGGGAACATGAAGAGAGAATATTACAAGAATCAGAGAACAAAGGGACTGCAAAACTATTTTAGTGCCATAGATGAACAGTGAGGGCTTCATTCAGGCAAGGTGGAATAAGATATCATATGGCATCCTGACAATTGATGTCTTCATTTAAATGTAAGAATTTACATTCTAATTAGAAAGAATTTACATCTTAATCAGAGGCAGCTGTATTATCTTGTTACTGTTTTTTTCAAAGGTAATGAACTAAAGTACTGCTGTGCTTTTTCAACCAGAAACTAAATAGACAGCATACAGTGTTATTTTATAGCCTACCTGCTGTAAGCTGTTATTAATATTTTAAAAGACTAAATTCCAACAAAATCTTTTAAAATAAAACTTGTATTTGACGTTGCTTGAACGATATTATTCAGACTTACGTCAAATATTTAACCAATACCCTTTTATCCTACAGTTTTAAGTACAGGTAGTCAGAAAGGTATCATTAATATAGCACCAATGAAGCACACTTTCATTTTAGGCTTCAACTAGGACAAGAGTAAACGGCTTCAAGTTGCACCAAAGGAGGTTCAGATTAGATATTAGGAAAAATTTCTTCCCCAAGAGGGTTATCAAGCATTGGAACAGGCTGCCCAGGGAAGTGCTGGAGCCTCTGGCCCTGGAAGCGTTCAAAACACGTGTAGATGTTGTACTTGGGAATATGGTTTAGCAGTGAGCATGGTGGAGCTGGGTTAACAGTTGGACTCGATGATCCCAGAGGTCTTTTCCAACCATACAGATTCTATGGCTCCATGATTCTATAATACATTATAATATTGAGGGGAAAAAAATGATTTGGAATTTTTTTTTGTTAACAAAACAATTCCACATATATTTCCCCACAATGTTTATACAATACATATGGAAAAGCCAATTAAGCAGAATCACTTCACAGCTCATGTGCAAATACACTTTTAAATGAGGCCAAACTTCAATGTTTTAGATGCTAGTTCTAAAGGATCAGTCCCATCAAGGAATATACAGCAGCTTTTAGAGGCATTTTTAGACTTACGAAATCATGACTTACCACTTCAGTCTAAATGTAATTTTTTTTTGGCTCTTGAAGAATTTAAAGATTTTTGATGTCAGTATACAATATACAACTGCTGTTGGGGAATTTTAAGTACACAAAAGTGTAGTAGGGAGTAAAGACATTAATTTTTCCTACGAAGAAACTGGACATGTCCTAAAAAGTTCCCAGTTCTGACCTTAGTTCCCAGCTCAGCAAACACTAACTCTGGAAAAAAAAAATTGTCTCACTACTATTTTGTGTCCACAGTCTTAAGATGTCTCTCTTTCAGCTCTAGGTCTTTTCAGAATGGAAATATCTTTGGGGTAACATCATTTCATTCCTATAAAATATGCAATGTTCAATTCAGTGGACACTCCCACAAAGAGTACTCATTGAGGATGCAAGGCCTTTCATCACACTGGCTCTTCATTTGAACTCTGGAAACACTACCTGTATTTTCATGTAGCTTCTATTACAACAACAAATAGAAGAAAACAACTTGGAATCTTCCACCAACTTGAAAAAAACCAGAATAATTTAGTTCATTGGCCACCTCATGGGTTAAATCAGCCAGAAAGACTCACATCCTGAGGTGGACAAACAGGTTAACTAACACCATTTATGGCTTCTCTGTGATTACAGATCAAATTTATGTGACATCACCGCTAAGCATTAAAAAGGTATGATTAATACAGCCATCATTTTTGTCATCTAATCACATTTCAAGAGTTTCAAGGTAATATTATAGAGGCTAAAATACACCCACAAGTTCAATGTCATTATTACATATGTTCCTTTCTGATGTGATATTTTATTTGCATGTTTTCTTCTTTGAGATGCACACTGTTACTATCACCTCTTTTTTGTTCTGCTTTTTAAAAGTAAACAAAACTGACAGGTAAAACAATGCTTTGTAAAGTTATTATTCAACAAGTCTGCATTTTTTACTTACATGGTTCTCTGGACTAATACACTGCCCACTAATCTTTGAAATACTTTTCTCTGGAGTAACACTATAGCCAGGTCTCCAGTTGGTATTATAAAAGCAGAATGTAGGTAATGTACAACATTTTGAGCATGGGATTAAACCTGGGATTAATCTAGATTTACATTTAAATTAACTTCAATATCAGCAGGAGTTCTGTGGTTAATTCTGGGTGCACAGGCAGGGGGCTAGATTGAGGCCAGCTGAGAGTGAACCACTGTGACTTTTACCTTAAGGTCAGGTTTTGTTGAGACTATCTGATTTAGTTATTGGCGTCAGCCACTTAACCTGCACTCCAGCCACTATGCTGGAGCCAGAGAGGATAAACCAGTCACCCCACATAGCTACAAGGGCAGCATCAGTTCCCTTAGGGTTTTAATACATTGAAGGTTTTCAGTGTTTCTCTGGTCTGCTCTGCAATTGCCTTTTGTAGCTGGCATGTGAACCAGGACTAAAGGCAAGGCACAGCAGAGTTAACCAAAAACTCAAATGGAAAATGTTCTGCAGGGATTTTTCAGGGAGCGAGTCAGAGTCCAGCCTAATGGACTTTGGTTTGTAAATCCAAATGGTGATCAGTTAACTGGGCTTTAATATCTTCATACATCTTTTTACACACTTGTCCAAGCCAATGAATGCCATATTCAACTGAAGCCTTAGTACATGCAACTGAGAAAATAAAATGCAAATTTATATGAAAAAGAAGACTAATAATATGAATCCTCCATGCAGACTGGCAGAGACATTACACATGTAAGAGCTTTTTAAATCCACAAACCTATTAGGAAATTTACTCCCTTGCCAGTGAATGGTCATGCCACCTACCTTAAATTATGATTGCTGAATTTATTAATTATCTTTTTGTCCCTTTTGGCAGTAATACAGTTTAAGAAGAAATGAGAAGGAGTGAAAGCACACAGCAGCTGATGTAAGAAGTTGCAAGGCAGCTAAATGAATTAGATATTAGTGAAGCTGTGGTAGGAACCGAGAGAAACAAATTACCTATACTGTTAGAGGTCTTTCATTTCACTTATATTTATTATCATTGAAAACAATTTGATATATCTGATACTTCCACACTCTCATACTAACTATATAACTACTTGAAAATTGAGTTACCACTTCTAAAATCGATTTTTTTAGTTTATCCAGTGTCTCCAACAACTTTTTAATTTATTCCACGTGATAATTTGGTTGGTTTTTTCCTTTGCTTATCTCTGCTTCTTCCCACTCTGTTTACAGTCTTCTAGAAAACAGGCTTTGGCTTCAAATATGTTTAAGTGCTCTTTTAGTTCATATGAATGATTTAAACTCATTTTGACACACTATTGATAACACTTGAATTTGTTGTAGCTATGCTTAATCTGATCCCTCTCTTCTTTGTTCACTAACACAATAAAAGTGTTTAACAGAGTAATGTTTACTGCTGCTGTCTTCCTAATAACCATTCTGTTAAGGTCTCACTGTTTACATACTTAAGCACTTTTCAAGAAATGTTATGGCCCAAGGGGCGGTATTTCTAATAGAGTGAAGTTTTTCAGTGTATCTTATATCTGGGTTGTGTCTAATATAAGACTGTATCAAACTGTTCAAAGTGCAAATCAAACACAAGAATGAAACGAACACTGAAGAGCAGTGGAATCTTGACTAAACAGCAGGAGATTGCACACAGTCCAGGCTGGGGAATGAGCCATCTTAAAAAAATGCATCTGTGGCAAGAGCAGGGCTGCTCCCTTCTGCATCAGGCCCTTAATCTTTTCTTTGGTTGACACAAGTAGGATCAGGATCAGCTGATTAATTCCTGCTACATCAATTAATTTAATATCTCTCAGCTTTCTAAACAACTTGCTTTGTCTTCCCTCCTCTCAGTTTAGCCTGAGGTCTGTGGGGTTTATTCTGTTCAAAACCACACTGTGGATCTGAGCAATCACCTCTGTTATTGATAGTTTTATTTCTGTCAAATCAAAGTGAAGAGAGCCCTGATAAAAGCCAGTGTTTCCTGACTCCCTCATGGTATTAAGGACACAAAGGCAGGCTGAGAATAGGACAGTGTGAGAGTTTTACCATGAAGAAGGTACGATGTAGTAGTTTGAACATCCTGTTCAGCACAGACATAGGCTAGAAGTTTAACTCCTTCAAAGGAATTAGAAATCTGAAGTCTTTAAGACTCTGTCACCTCCACTCCTGTATGTCAAAAGACTGAAGAGTGGTTTCATATCTGAGCTGAGACCTAAGGAACATTCATCCTTAACTACTATCATGGGTTTGGTTATTTAGAAGAGCTCAATAGACTATACTGGAACCAACCAAAATGTTGGGTGTAGGAATGAAAGTTGCTGTTTACAGCTGAAATTGATCCACAGACATATTGCATATTATGTGCAGACCAACCACAATTTTAAATGGCAAATAAGTAGCAGATCGAGCTGAGGTATTACCATACTACTTCTTCCCTTCATATATCAGTATAGATATAACTGATCCTTTTTAACAGACTTTCTCCTAAACTACATCCAAATGCCTGAAACCAGGTATACTAGAAGTACAAGCCCCACAGTCTGATTAAATTCTTACAGAATGAATAATCTTGTCACAAGAACAAACAAGAACTTATTTTCTAAAAAGTACTGATGTACACTGGCATTTTAAAATTTGCTAAATATCACTGCACTATTTCATCCTTCAGAACAAATGGACTGTCAATTAATTCTCGATGTCACTGCTGAATCAGCAAAAAGAAAAAAAATCTGAATCACATCTAGGTCACAGACTCAAAATGACCACAAACAGACTACAGCAGTGAAAGGCCGTTTGGACCCAAGTCATTAAGGACACGGAGAAACACTTCCTGTTTCACTGGACATAAAACCTACCACAGTTATGCAATTAATCAGATACCTTGGAGCTGATCATGTTGGAAAACACAGATTAAGAAAAAAGTAGAAAGCAGTTAACTTTACCCATTTCAGTCCTAATGGTAATAACTAGAACAAGACTTAGGAAAGATTATGTATTTAAAATTAGTTTATGTGTTAAGAACAAGGAACAAAAAACTTTGATCAAAAGGTTTTTAAACACAAACATAACTGAAGACAAGCTTTTAAAAATCTTGGAATACCTTCATATGAAAATGCTTATTAAAATGGCAGCTTTCCTCTGCCAGTTACTGTTGTCAAAATATACAGCAGCAGTTAATAAGACAAGACTAGACTTAACTACTGACTTTCATAATAAAACATGAAGATAAAAATGAGGCTTGGTGTAATTTATAACAGAGAAAATGATGTACTAAAAGCAAGACACTAAATCAATTTTAAACACCAAACACAATTTATGTCTGACTTTAAAACTCATCCTCAAAACATTAATCTAGACAAAGGCCAGAAATTGAATGAGGCATAATTTGTGAAACTGATACCTTTCATCACAACCTCTAGCTGAAAAGGTCATTAGATATATTATATCTAAGTGAGCAGCTTATCCCTGCTTCATTACTGATAATTAAGGCAAGTAATATTTTCTTGACAGTAATGTGTCCAGTAAGAGATATGGTCTAGTTTGCATAAACCAGACATTAATTACCAGAGTAGTATCAGAGATAAAAAAAATTAAGTACCTGTGTAACATCATTTCATTATTTTTTCTTCATTTCCTTAAAGAATTAGCAGGCTCAGAAACATAATGAGCATATTAAGAAATCCATTCTCAAGCATTTATTAAAACCCCTATTACACATTACACAAATATTTTTGTACCTACATAAACAGAAATGAAGGCATCTTGAAATGCACACATTGTTTAGATATTTTGTCATCTCGCTACCCTAGAGCAATGGTCAATGGTGAGGGAGTGACCAAACAATAGGTTCATATTTGGACTTCATTTCAAATGTTAAAGGCTTTCATACAGATGAAATCACAAATGACCCCAAGACCTCTGATCTGCAACTTCAACTCATGTAAAGGCTGTTTCACCTTATTTGCATAAATGGCAGTTTTGCTGTTATGCAGAATAGCATATGTACCAAGCATGCCTGTAAGCATGACAAATTTGTCACTTAGCTCATAAGCTGTTTATAATAGTTTTCATTTCTTAGTAGAAATGTCTCAATGTTTTTAAAAGTTGCACAGTGTTTGGCAAACAGAATAAATAAAGATTATTTACCTGTAATGGTTCATTCATCAAGGTGTGTGATTTATCATACTTTACTCCAGAATAACCCAAACAAATATTTATCTAGGGAGGTAACACCACATACAAATGCTGTTGTCACTGCATGCCATGCAGAAGCCACAAAGGCATCATCCTATCCTTTTCATTTCTCTCAACTCCACAATCCCAGAAAATGTGACTGGATATTTCACAGTAAAGCCTGAGAACGACTTACTGTGTGTATTGAGTTTGTGTGGCCAGGTTTTGGTAACAGGGGTGGCTACACAGGTAGCTTCTGTGAGAATCACAGAATTGCCAGAGTTGGAAGGGACCTTAAAGATCACCTGGTTCCAACCTCCCTGCCTGGCAGGGACACCTTCTTCTAGATCAGGCTGCCCAAAGCCCCATCCAGCCTTGTCTTAGAAGCTGCTAGAAGCTTCCCCTGGGTCCAATAGAGCCAATGGCAGCTGGCTCCAAGTTGGATCTGCCACTGGCCAAGGCCAAGCCCAACAGTGACAGTGTTAGCACCTCTGTAATAACATATTTAAGAAGGGTAAAAAAACCTGCTGCACAATGGCAGCTGGGAGACAGCAGTGAGAACATGTGAGAGAAACAACTCTGTAGACACCAAGGTCAGAGAAGAAGGAGGGGGAGGAGGTGCTGCAGACACCAGAGCAGTGATGGAAAACACCATCGTTCTTTCTGGTTTCTTGGGTAAAACAAGTGACAAAAATTATTGGCACCTGGCAGATATAACCAACTGATGTTACTTTTACTCTAAATAACCTGAATTCAGACCTAAAGAAATTGCTGATTACCCTCTAAAAGCTTTCTAAACTAGAACTACTATTCCTTAACATGAGAACGGTCCTGCTGAGTTAGCAACATGTAAACCACTGCTCACTGGTGTCAGCTTTTGTAGGATTATGGAATACCAAGCATGATACTGCAGATGGCTATTCCTCTATAAATAATAGCAGTGTTTCAGTAAGGAATTATTAATATGTGGTAAAACAGCAACAAAAATAACTTGCATATATATCCTGAACCACTTGCTGGTTTGGGTGCTGTTACAAATAATGACTATATACAACTGGTTTCACTCCATTTTGATTGCAAAATGATCTATGTACAAACATTAAAAAACCTTGTGCCACATTTATAGAAACAGAATGGTGTAATGGTTAATAACATACAAAATAACTTATTAACATCTGCTTATGTCAGATATGAACTTCTTGTAATTTCTTCACTAAGTGCTTGTTCAGAACATGGCTAGAGAGCACACAGATTAACAATCACCCATGAAAGCAGTATGATGTGAAGCCATCTCCCTCTTTCTTTCATTTATAACTTTGTACCACTGCAATATAAGGACACAGGTCTACGTACATTTTAGAAATGTATTTTTGTATGAACTTCATTGTGATTATCAATTAACCTATCCTCAGTGAATTTTATAACTGCCATTGAGTAACAATACAAGCATAAGTAATTTTAATTTAAGTATCAAGTCCATTAAAAACTTCTAATCATAAAGTGACTCTGGAACAAAGTCCTGAATCTGGAATCCTTAATGAAATAAATAAATTTTCTATAATTTATGCAGATTGTTAATATTTTATCATTATAATTTACTTAATGAGATAACTTAATATCATTCTAATAGTCACAGTAACTTCTTCATTTTATTAATATTTTATTTTTCTTACTTTCTACTTGGTTTTTTTTATTTGGCATACAGTTACCATGATATGTTTTATTGGTACTAAGAGTATTAGTAATAGATATAATGGAATACTTTTTCAAACAGGGAATGTAATTTTAGAAACCCCGAGAACCTCAGTGGACATCAAAGGTGTAAACTTATGCTGACAACGCCTCCTAATACGTCTCTGCTTTCCACAGCTTGCCTCAGTTTAAGAGGCAGAAATAAGCATCAAGTGCTCAAAATGCTACCACTACATCTTCAGCTTCTTCAAATCTGAATTCAGAATGGGCAAAATTCAATTTAATTTAATTTATTAGTGAACTGGGAAAAGAGCTTACAAGTCCAGCCACCACTGTCGGTTACACAACTAAACCTGCAGTTGTGTAATTACTTTGGTGTTAATTTTGACTGGAAAATAGATTGAAATCTTCTAGAGGACCATACAAAGAATGAGGAGAGATGAAATCAGATTTTGTTTTTCAAAGTATTCTAAGTAAAACACAGTATTTTTCTCTCTCTCTTGTTCATTTAAAACATTAAGCTTAAGATGTGTTTTGAACACTAGGGAAAGATCTACAGACTCCTTGAGGATGTTCGGAGTGTGTTTCTTCTCATAGTACGAGCATGAATGTGTACTCCCTATGTTTCCACACTTTCCCCTGTGACAGATGTCGAGTAGTAAAGGGACCACTACAACCCAGACAGCTTTTCAGCAGTTTTAGGGCATGTACTTGAAAATTCCATTTTTATTTTAGGTTTTGACAAATGGAAAAATCATGTTTAAAATTCTGACATCAAAACCTGCAATTTCATGCTTCATCTGTACAACATCCTTTTAGAGGTAAATACACAGGAAAGTAAAAACCAGTGATTTTTTTTCCCCTCAAGTTCAATACTAGGCATTTTCTCATATTAATTATATACAGAAGAAATCTAGGCAAAATTTGCAATAACTCTTTGAAAATGAAGAGCTTTGGACCTACACTCAACTTTAACAGTGTTCATTACATACTTGCAGCTCTGACATCTACGTTACCTTATTATATACTTCTTATGAACAGAAAGTTGTAACGAAATTTAGCAATATTACATTAAAACACTTGGATCAGCTAAACTTCTGCTTGATTTACAACAGTGGCTGAGCCAACCCTGGAATACATCCTGACAAGGAGCCTGACTGACCCGTGAAACTAGTTTCCTCAGAGCAGCATTCAAAAATGAATGTGTTACACAAGAAAAGTCAAACTACTCCTAAACAATATAAAATTTACTATATTCCAGCATCTTGAACAGTTTTTGAATCACTACTCCAAAAAGAAGCAATTACAACCTATAAGAATGCTTCAAATAAATAAAAGTTTGGTGATCTGACCGGATGCCTGCAAGATGATAAAACAAGACTTTGGGAATACCAGGAGGACTTTCCTATATAATATCTCATACAACTACTTTAAAACTCTTCCAATTTTGCATTTCATTACCAAGTTACAAAGTTCTATGTAACACCACTTTTACTGATGCCCATATGATCAGAATCTTATTTTAAGGAAGTCAGTAATCTCACTTCATTTATAGAAGAAAATTCAAAGAAAAAGCCCCCCAAAACCAAGACAAAATCTAACGCAAATCTCTCATACTTCTGAGATCAATATGAAGAGTCCAATTTCCTAAATGGATCTGATCATATTAGGCAGCAAATTCACTTTATTTCAGAAAACTACTCCAAAAATTGGATTATTTATGCAATAATGTATTCCTGGCCTATTCTTTGGATAGACATTTCTAGATGGGAGAATCTGGGAATTTTTTGTTCACTCAATGTGTAATTGAAAAATGGCAATTTTTATAAAAGCAATCTCCAAACTCAACAAAGTTTAGTGTGATGATTAGTGCCTAAATTTCTTTATTTTGGGAAAATGTTACAAAAGACCACATGTTTACTGTAAATCATGGCTACTACGTAAGCTTGCTCAACTGCTTTTCTATGCCATTCTGTAAAGCTCTGTAATATCTTCATGCTCATGTGGAACAGCTGCACTGACACAATGGGCTGCAGACGTTTTTACTGTCCTAATAATCCACATATTAAAGAGTCCCTAAATACTCATTGATGCGACAGACCATAACAACTCCCAGGGAGCTGTTACAGTTTATCAGGTCAGCGATCTGCATGCTGAGGATTCCCCAAGTACTCATTGACAGGTAGCATCTCATATACACTTGTAGTAAAATAATAATTGCTTCAAAGGAACTGTTAAATCCCAGTTGCAAGAAAAAAATTAATTTAAAACCACTGAGACAGCACTTTGTTTTTTTCTCAAGATCTGACAAATCTAGATGAATTTCCTAGACAAACCAAGACATAGGAGCAGAACAACTGTTCTCAAATATTATGGCTGTTTGGTATTGTGGCTAAAAATACTACCCACCTTGTCTTCAGTGAATTACAATCACTACCTTTCTGCTAGGCAAAGGTGACCTAAAACCTGTCCTTGACACTGTTAGAAAAGAATGAATTGAAAACATGCTATATAAGTAATAATCTTAATTGAACCCTTGAATTGTTTGTTCCCTATGCCCTCACTTTCCTCCTCTGTGTGGTATTTTCTTCTGTTTTTACCTCTTCACTATAAATCATTGAAGACCTTATTTTTTTCCTTCCTCTTTTCTTCCATACTCTAACAAGTGTTTATAGCCTTCTCATATCTCAGATCCCTTTAATTTCTTACTCTACTTTTTCTCTCGCTATATTTATGCTCAACAGATTAGAGGAAAAACTCAAACAGAGAATAGAAAACTCTGCACCCTGAAGAATCTACAGTGATTTATATGCTCTCACCCACTGCATCATGCAATGACACAACTGATTCAGACTCTAGACAACTTTCTGGCTTCATCTGAATTTCAGACAAAGCTGAGCACAGACTACCGAAGAGACTGACTGACTATGTGGAAACTGCCTACAGTCAAAACACAGCTCCTCCAAAGGCAGAAATCCAGGTGAAGAGGCTAATTCACAGTGTTAAGCTAGAATATCTTAGAGTCTATGCCCATGATGACCTTCAGCCTGATGATGTTGTTCTCTGCCATTTGATATAGGCAGCAGTATATATATCAGGGGAATTCTTCAGGGCCAAGTCTGATATTCCTACTAGTTCTTACATCATTTGCTCCAGAGGGCTCTGAAATCATCAATTCAAGTGTTATTTATAGTCAAGAAGTAAATCAACCACATTGCTTGTTTATGTCACTTGCTTTTTATGACTCATTTATGTTATAGCTACCAAGACATATAGATCTAGCTGACATTGGTTGTGTGTTTGTGAAAACATTCTTCATAAAAACTGTACTTCTAAATCAGATGAGATCTCAATCAAAGTAACAGTCAGGGTAGTTGCAGTATTCTTGCACAGAACTCATCAGCTGAAAACTGATAGTCAAACCAAGGAACCAGAACAAGGAGTGGAAGAAGTGTCAAAAACCCCTCAACAGATCCATGACTTTTGTTACACTGGCTATGGTAATAGACACAAAGAGACTTAATTAAAGAGATAATATGATAATTTATAATAGTGTAACACTAGCACTCCCACCCACAGGAGATTCACCTTCTTTTGAAGCAGATTTATGTAACCAGGGTCCATAAACATTACATGACATGGAAACTGTGTAACAGCAGAAGACAAAAATGAACTGAATAAGCAATGGTGACAGTGTCCATAACCCATCTGTCTTATATAATCTGCAACAAGATTTAATGGTACTAAGTAGGCTTATCTACAAAAAAGTGCTAAAGCCGTAGAAGGTTGAAGGTGATAAATCCAGAAAAGAGAGAGTTCATAGATTTCTGCTGAGAGAAGGAAAGGCAGTGCAATGAAACACCTGAATCAGTAGACCTGTATCAATAAAAGTAGTTGGATTGATATGTTTTTCTGTTCTTTGTGATTGAAGCCAGTCTTTGAATATTCATGAGGGGCAGGCTTCAGTCTGTGCAAAAAGCTTTTTTCTGTCTTTGTTTTTATGAGCTCTGGGAAGAAGCAAAGACATCTAAGGATAAACCTAGAATTTTAAATGGTATGTAGAACTTTCATCAATTGTGGAGCTGAATGAAACAATTAATCAAATAGTATTTTTCCAGAGATCACATTTTCTTGGGCAAATCAACACTGTTTAGACACAAGGACTCTATGTTGCTAAGGAGTTCAGAAAATAGTCAGTGGCAGTGCCCACAGCATTTGAAGCAGCTTGATTTGAAGTTCTGATTATCAGCTGAACTTCCACCCCAGAGGACTGAGAATCCTCCTTTGACTCTCTAGGACGTAAGACTGACTATCTGCCTTTCTTTTGTTAATGAGTTCATATTCATTGGTTGCTAATCATGTGTAGCAGTAAAGAAGGCATTAATACAGCTGCTGAAGGCATTTAGAGTCTTTGAATCATAGAGTGCTTGGGTTGGATCATTTAGTCCAGCCTCCAAGACCAAGATTACTTGTATTTTCCAATTATGATTCTTAAAACAACGATGAGGAAGGTGGGAAGATGAAGAGGAATATAAGATGAATAGGAATGTTAGCCAAAAAACAGTAACCACAGCTCAAAGACCTAAACAGCATTATATAAAGAGTATACATCATGACCACCATCTGTGTGGCCTGATTTATCACTTTACATCGATTTCTATTCATTTTTACAGAGCTTGCAACTGTATACAAGGTATAGCCCAACATTAAAATTATAGGAGCAATGTTGCTAAGTAAGTATTTTCCTGTAACCCTTCCAATGTATGTCAGTGTTGCAAATTCAGTAGAAAACATTGGAAAGCAGTTCAATATCTATCAAATCTTAAGATTTTTCAAACAATCTTACCTTAACAGAAGTCACCACCTCCAATCAAGGATCTGAGATCCCTGCTGTTTGTTGCATCTTGATAATTTAGAAGGCTACTATAACCATTATCTATTTTATAAATTTCCTTAGGCTGTAACTTTTCAGTGTAACTTGCATTCAACTTTTCAGAACAGGAGCTCTTTCTTTTTCATGTATAAAACTATTCATTGTATCCCAACAGTCTTGCTTGATACTGATTTAAAATGTTTCAAAGGTAGGCACAGCACTTTTAAAGCCTAAAATGCCATGCACAAGTGACATTCAAGAGGACAGATAAGTTTTATGATCTAGCTTGGCACTAATGAGTTCCTGTAGAAAGATCTAGTGAGCTATGACAGCATTTCTACATGCCATATTGTGAGCTATATTGGAATGTGGAAGGACACTTAAGGCCTTGGTGAAATATTGGAATAGGCTGCCCAGGGAGGTGGTGGAGTCACCATCCCTGGAGGTTTTTAAGAAGAGGATAGATGTGGTTCTTCAGGGGATGATTTAGGGATAAGAGTAGTGGAGGGCTATCAGTTGGACTAGATGATCTTGAGGGTCCTTTCCAACCGTAATGATCCTGTGATTCTGCGTGATTCTATGTCAGCAATGGTTGAAATGTGTGACTTCTACAAACCGTATCAATGTGCATCACTCAACTTGAAGAAATACAGGGAAATCCTGTTTTTTGCTAACATAACTTCTGTTTGCCTGTAAATACTTCACACAGGGCCACCTAGCCATTAATACAGAGAAGCTGCTTGGAAAGATTTACAAATAACTGCATTTCCATTTTAAAATGCAGTGCTCAATGACTATTATAATTGCATACAAGTACTTTTAGAGATCCTAAGGTCACACTGAGTGTGAGAAACTGAATGTAACACACTTCAGTCTACAATTCAAGTTGGCAAAATTATTTTAAACATCATCTCAGATTATTTTTTTTAAAGCTTGCTGCTTATTTTAAAAAAAAGATAATACAGATTTTCATTTTGGGCAGCTTCACCTTTTCTTTGCAATGCACATCTTTCTTGAATATCTAATATGATACATGAAGTAACTGTACTACATAATTATGTTTAATAAGCTACAGAAAAGTGAATGATAAATCTAAGCGATCAGAAGTAATAACTGACAGGAAATCATGCTTACAATGCTACCTAACTAATTTATTCAGTAATTTCAAACTCAGATTTTGGTAAATACACCAGGCTAAATCATCAGCACAGATCAGGACACTAAGTTCAATCTGCTGATGAAATTGGTGCAAATCACAAAGTATCTTGATCAGTTTAATACATAGATTTATAAAAAAACAAAACCAAAAAAATCAACCAAACCAAAACCCAAACAAAAACACCGCACAAACCCCTTCATTTTAGGGCTAAGAATTGTTAAGAATTAGGAAGTGGTCAACAAACTTAGACCCAGAAGTGTAGTTGGTCAAGTTACCATGTATTTAACACGTTGCTGATCTTACACTCTCACTGAAGTCATAAGCCACAAACCCTTCTTGGGTAATTAATGTGGCTGAATCCAGAAGTCAAAACCATAGCATTACAAAACTGCATGCTATAAACCCAGTAATCTGTCTTCTCAGTCACTGCCAGAAAGGAGCTGTCACGGATGCTTCTAGATAGACCAGGAACTGTTGTACAGAAACTATCTAAGAAATCAAAACTGCAATAGTGAAACCAAAAAAAGGAAATCTAAGCACTGAGAAGTGACTAAAGATTACTGAAGAAAAAGATTACTAATTCAGCTTGAACTTTATCTGCAGAATAAAAGTGCTTGAAAAAATGTATTACAGTTTAATAAAGGAGAGAAGTATGACTTCGTGTGTCAGGAAGAAAATTAGGTTTATAGTCACGCCTTTATGACTGCACCACTGAAACTCCCCTGTTCAGCAACAGGAATGGGCTGTACTTATCTGAAAGGACAATTTGACTGTGGACCTCTATGCTTCTGCAAAATTTCACAAAGACTGCAAAACACACAGTTGCATAAAACAGGGAGAAATTAGAACACATTCTGGAATGCAATTTTCAGTATTTTCTGTCTGGATTATAACAGAATCATAGAATATCTTGAGTTGGAAGTGACCTATCTATCATAACGGTATCTTTTAACTCAGTATACTGGAACTATAGCACGTAATTACAAAGAAGTGATCTCCCTTGAAATGGAATTTTATTACCATAACTATTCAGAAACTTTGTATTTGAATAAATAATTTTATCTGATGAATCTAATCATACACATCACTAATGAAGGCAGCACTCCTGATGACATAGGCTATCGCCTAAACCATTATGATAAAAGTGGCTTCCTACAAAAAGTCCAATACTCAGCAAAAACAATCCTAGAAAGCTTTTTACTCTCAGTAATCTTACCCAGAAATAAAAGGTCTGTTTTGTCAGGTTATATTTGCACAGACAGCTTTAAATGTATACAATAAGAATAAATTTAAAATTTGGAAAGGAATTAAAGATTTCTTACATGACAGAAGCAGATTTTGCTTTGTCATTCTTTCTTAGGTTCTGTACTATTAAAATGCTCCAAGCAGACGTAAGCCGTGGTAAGGGTCAACACAGTAACAGGCATCTGGTCTGATGTTTGACTACGTCTCCACTACTGGTCTATTAAAAGCATAACATTCTAACAAACAATACATGACATTTTAAATACCTCTTGAATTTTTTATCTCCTATACATCCAGTATCGCACTGCTTTATCTCAGAGAAAGTGTTTTACAGTTTTAATCAATCTAAAATCAGTAAATGCTTCATGACACCAAAAGGCACTGGTTCTGAGAAAGCAGCAGCCTTGCAAGGCTGAGAAAAAAACCCCAAAACCCTGCCTATACATGCTTTGCTAAAGGTCTCCTGACACAAATAAAAGGATCCTCCCCAACATATGGAGGAGTTGCTATGCCCTTCCGGGGATGGTCTGTAGCTATGTTCACCTCAGGCACGCCAAGGAGAGGTGATTGTCAAATGTAATTTCAATCATTGGGTGGTTTGGTTGAGGCAGATTAGTTGTATGCAATCATGATAGATAGTTTATCCCAGCCCCAAACTGCCGCTTGGGAAATCTTGCACGCAAAGGAACAGAAACTCAGTCATTATTAGTGTCAAGAAGGTACACGGAGGCAAAATTTGGTTGGCAGCCAGGCAAGATGAATCAAGGCGAAAAAGTGACCAATTGCATGTTCAAAATGGAAATTGATAGGTGTGTTGTAGTTTGGAAAATTTTAAAGACCAGAAAAAGTCATACATTATTAATTACTCAGAGATAAATATTTCAAGAGCCTTTCTCTATGGAGAAATACAATTTTTTAAGTCAATGTAAATTACATGTATAGTGTCCCAATTTTAAGCTTCTTTATCCCAGAAGCTTTACTATGACAGTTCAGAGCAGTTCTCATTATGTAACTTTAAATATTCCTGTTCAGTAAAAATGTTGCAAATTAAAAATTATCCAACAAATGAACATTTTAGAAACAAATAAAATGCTTATCACTTTTGCTGAATTCTATGTAAGCAAAGCTATCACTGGCACCCCTCACAGTGGAGTATAATCATCATACTTAGCACCCTGACCTTTTCAAAGGTACCTAAATATTTAATGAACAAATCAGTAAAATCACCTGTGTGAGCAATCACAATTCTTGGTTCTCTAATAAATAGCAAAAAATTGCTAAAAGAGAATGTCCTCAAGTTTCATTGCCTGAAGTGATATGCTCTGACAAATCTAACAGCTCTTTCTGTGTCATTCCTAATGCACTTGTCACTCAGTATTATCCATCCTCATTAATGACAATGGGAAAGTTTATCTTGGGAACACGTTTTAAATCATCCACTCTTTACAATGGGACCATGAAATCTCTTACAAAACATGAGGCGGGAACTACTCTGACAACAAAACCCCTTCCTGGCAGCTTTACTCTTAATTCCTGTTCAAGGAATAATGTGTTTATCATACAACCATATGGAGCAATATATTAGATGAAACTTGAAGTAAGAATAGCTGGTTTGATTTTTCAAGATAGGAAGTAATTCTACATGATTTTTATTATGCTGAGAGCAGTAAATCTCTTAGGAATGTAATTTTGTACAGAACCATACTTCCTCTTTACTAAACAAGAGCTTTAAAAATACTCATAAAACAGTTGGAGTATTCATTAAGTAAACAGCAATACTTCTCTCACTAAAAAGTGATCTCTGACTCTTTCGGGCTTTGTATAAATTCTGGTTTATTTATAAACCTTTTTATCAGATGCCTAGACTGTACATATAACAATGCTCTTGTTATGCCTACTTTTGCCAATAAATAGTCTGTTTCAGTTATCAGTTCTGACCACATACCCTCCTATGTCAATGCTATGCACTTGCAACTGATGGGATGCAACTATTTGCTTCCCTCTGAATCCTCCAATGTAAAAATTGCAACGTGGGTTACTTCTCTTTTCACAGTCTCGTTTGCAACAGCACCAACAACTTGCCACAGAAGTGGCAGTTAACCTGACTTACTTCGAAACATGTCTTCTCTTATTACATCTTCAATAAATGCTAATCTTCTGGATCGATTCAGAAAGTAACAATATAATTTCAAAACAAAAAGCCAAGAAACAAAACATAACAAACCCCAAATAAATGCTACAAGAAAGTATTCAACTATTTGTGTGAGCACAAACAACTCCTGAACTGAACGTGCAGAATGATATTGTCCTACAAGATGTAAATACACACCATGGTGTGGATGAGCAAGATGGGAGAGGCAAAAGCAGAAGTGACCAAGGTAAGTATATAATTTTTAGTTCAGACTACACACAGAAAAAAATGCTTCTTGTATAAGGATATAAGTAATCCACTGACAAAATCCTTTCAGTGTAACCCTGCTACCTTAGAACCTTACTATACCAACACAGCACAAGTTTTCCTTTGCAGGTTTAGGGGCATTTCAGTAACCTGAATCTAACTCTCATGGCTTTTTCTAAGTCAAAAAGCCCTTTCTAAGATCATGAAAAAAGCCAACAGAGACACAAGTCCACCTCAAAACTGTGTCTTTTCCAAACTGTATCTGTGGTCCAGCAAGTAGCCCATAGTTTCTTTGCACAGACAAGAACAAGCAAATTCTTCCTTCACTGTTTCTACAGGTTTGCAAAACCCAAAACATAACAAAATCCAAACATTCAGACTATTCCTCAAGAGTTTAGCAGGCAGTAATGGTTTGGCCTTTACTCTGCAGAAAATTCCCTTTGTTAAAAGAAAAACTGTAAATAATGTGGCTTTTTGTTTAACTGATAAAATATATCAATACTTCATCAATAATTTCTTCTCAAAATTTAAAGGAAACCTAAAAAGAACAAAACCAAAGGAGAAGAGCAATACAATAAAGCAAATATATCTCAATGCCTAGACATTTAAAGTTAGCTGCTTTAATGATACAAATACAAAAATAAAAATTAACCCAATATATTTAAAGATGATAATAATTTACAAAATGTCTTTTTACTTAGGCAAAATGTGAATTCCATTTAACTACAGAGCTCTTCAAAGCATCAGGAATCTCCTTTTAGTTACTTACTGGAATCTCTGCACACATTCAATATTTATGCTGTCTTTCTCTATATCCATTTTTAAACAGAATTAAAGGAGTAGCTAAAACTCTGCCAATAAAATGACAGGAAGGCTATTTTTAGTCTAGATGATGTAGACCAAGCACAAACAGCCCATGGCTATGCTACTATTAAGGATCAGATCTAAACACAAATATTACATTTCCATCTTATAATTCCTTACTTTAACAGCAACAAGAATTACAAATTAAGTACTGGTTTGTTATCTCTTAAGGAGAACCATTTTCCCCTACAATATAGCAGCAAAAGCTCAAGTAATTCCTGTCACACTACTCTCTGGTACCAAAAGGCTTGTGAAAGGGCATTTGAGGCAGCATAGGAAACTTGTAATCCACACAGATTTACAAAGCTTTGTATCAAAAGGTGAGTAGTACTGACTAAGAAGCATATGATGTTGCCTCAGAGGCTTTAGATTGTAGACCTGATACATAACTGACTTAAGATACCATAGTGTTTACTGATTAAGCAACATTACTAAATCCCTAATAAATCAGTGAGAGAAGAGATGCAGCCAATGGATAACATCATATAATACAGTGCCAAAACCAAAATGCTGCTCAGTTAGTAACATGTGGCAGATCCAGTGGCTGAGGTATGTGTTTATTCTACACATCACAGATACTGTATATCAAGATGGGTACCAGCTATGGCTATGACTATGTCTATGACCAGATTTTCCTTGGTCAGTCCTGAGAGGGTAGCTTCACCATATCCCACTTGGTTCCTACTCAATCTGCAAGTGAGCACCACCAATTCAGGACAGCTATGTCTTTCAGTCAGAAAAATTAACAGAACGAGGTCTTCCTTATTATACTCTTTTCCACTCTAATATGACACATGAGACTTAAAAGGGTTTCCTCTTGTTCATCTAATAGTGTGTTGGCTCAAAAACAAAAGCAAGTAGTGGTGCACATGCAAAAGCCATACTGGAACACTGTAACCCTTGACTGAGAACAGTTGAATGTGAAAACCATTGTTAAAGTTCTTCTGCCACTCACAGACCCCAACCAAGCCTATCTGCCAACTGCACAGTCCTTAACTCCTCTAGCTGGAGAGCCTGGAGCCAACCCAGTGACAAAGCAGGTTGCTGTGTAGCTACTGTCCAGACATGTGAAATGTTTCACTTACAAATATACCATTAAGGATCTAGTCAAACCTCCATTAGACATTCCAGGTATATCATGGAGACTTCAGAAGTTCCCTCAAGACTCAGCTACTGTGGCCAAGTCATCCACCTCAAACAGTCATCTGCAAGTCATACAAAGCCTATCTTTTTCAGTACAAATGAATGTACAGCTCCTTAGCAAAGACTGCTGCGGATCTAAGAACTTTAAATATTAAGCAATGAAGCATTTTAAGAACAGCAAGCACTGTTCTGGATGCAAGGTGAAACTGATTTCTCTCACACAGCAACACTCACATCCTCCCACTTCAAAGTGACAAACTGTTCTTTATTTGTGTTTTCTGCTTTTACTTTTAAACAAGACTCAAGCAGACACACTGCCCAAAGATTAGTGGTTTAATAGAAGAAAAAAGTAAGTCCATTTGGTAACTGTTCATAAACATATGAATGTCAGAGTGAAAATTCTTCAGTAATTTTTGCTATAATAGATTTGAAGCAGGATAAAAGATGAAGAGCCCATAGATAGTACTTTCATAAGCCCAAACCCATGGGTTTTTCAGACTTTAAATACCTGAAGTAAGGCATTTAAAGTGAATTATTTTCAGCAAGCACTACCAGCTGTTTTCTGAAAGTCAATCATGCTGGTATAAGTTTGCATCCAAATTCACTTTATTTATCAATACAAAGCTGCAGTTAGACTGTACACAATACCATTACTGCTCACTTTCTTCAGAAAGAAGGACTGAGGAAAGAGGAGTTGAACTGTTACTTGGTAATGCTATTCATATTCAACCCATTATACTGAAGGAGGTTAATAATAAGTCAATGTTAAGCTGGCCAGAAATACCCCTTTAAATGCAATAAATAACGTTTTTCTATGTGGACACAATGTCACTTGGCATTTCAAAAGCTGTTGAGTTTTAACATGCAATGAGAAATTTTAAATTGCATTACATGTAATGGAGTCCTCTGAAAACCATACATTGACAAAGAAAAAGTAAATTTAAAAAAAAGTCAAATACATGCAACTAAAACAACTATGAGAAGGAGAGTAATAAAGATAGCATGACCAAAATCTAAGTTTATTTATGCCTTAGGCACTGTAGTCCTCAGCCATTTTGCTTATGACAGTCTACATTTTGCACACTCCTCTTGGCCAGGAGTACCAAAATAAAATGTACTTTGGAATTGAGTCATAAGTTCAGTCACAAATAGTACCTCATGCTTTGGCCAAAGCAGGAAGTACTATTTGGAAAACTGTTATAGAATGTGTAAAGCCATAACTGAAATCACTATTATTTGAAACTGAGAACATTGTACAATTAGGAAATCTCATATTTTTATTAAAAACTGCTAATATTTTAAAGAACATTTAATGGAGGTGGCACTTGGCTCCTGCTGAGAACTACTATGAATATGGTGCTTAACTCTTTTTGCTTCTCAATAACTCATCATTAATATCTTTCTTAACTTATACCCACAGACCTTTGTCTACAAAGCACTACTATGTTAGTGGAAAATATAATCCTTGTAGATAAAGTGGTTTTTAATCTTTACAGCCAGGACTTTTAAAAAGATCTCTTTAGCCTACCTGTCTTCTAATACTAAGAAAATAGGAATATGTAAACTACTTTATTTGTCTGGGAAAGAGGAGAGAAGTTGACCCATTTATTTACATACTCAACAAGGCCAATCCATTTCATGCTGCAGCACTGACCCTTAACACAGCTGCTGTGAATGAGCAGTCCATTACAATATCTACAAGTGACCTTTAATTGCATTAATGGCTTTGTTGCAAGTTCTTCCATTGCAACAACACAATTATGATATAAATATGCCTAAACAACATAAATATTTATTTAAATGAAAATATATGCATTCTGTTTACTGACCAGGAACTGCAGATGCACTATATTTTAAGTGTTCAAGTTTTGGAAAATTAGAGGCCTTATGTTATGCTTATATAATGTCAAACAACCCATAACCCAGAACTAATTATGGAATAAATAGCCAGATATTATGAATCTTCATATGCAATCTAAAAGTTAACAGTATCTTTCTGTATTCATCTTCAGAACATCAAAAGAATTTAATGTACATTGCTCAGTTTTACACCATAAGAAGCTGATATTTTCAAACTATTGTTTTCCACACGTTCACAAGACAGAAGTGTCCTGAAATTCTATATACCATATCAAACTTATTACTTGAGTCAGTTTTATCTACCATTAGCATTCAGAGAATTTTTTCTGCTTAAATTCAAGCACTCCAAGTATTGTTTTACCTCAAGTTACTATAATTAAAAAATATCTCCCCAAACTTTTCTCTAAATTATACTGTCACACTTTTAAACACGTTTATTTATTCAAAATTGTTTGAAAGAATGTAATACATTTTTGACAGGCAGTCTTTTACAATATTGAAATCAAATCCTTGATTTCATCAAACCCTTCATATTCTGTGCCTTATTCCTGGAAGGCTCATGCCAAAATGATTTAGTTTGATTTTCTTTAACAATGGTAGGTTGGCTTGACAGCATCTGACAAAACAATTCAGTGAAGTACACCATACCAGGTAAAGAGAACCTGAACTGGCTACTAGACAAAATAATGCAGAATGGAGCTTGGAATCATGGTACAACTACTTTTGGAGAAGAATCTTTTGGCAGCGTTATTAGTTTTAGATTAAGAAAATGCTATGGTGTTATAATTACTATCTTTTGATCTATGTTTAAATAAGCTAGCAGTAATGTCTTTATTAATGTCCTAGGGAAAATGGACAGGAAAAATCAGTGCAACAGACTTTCTTAGTAAATTTCATAAATTTAACCTTAAACTTCAGCTGAATTTTGTTACAGTGTTTTATTTCTGTTAGAAAGTTTAGTTTTATACGCAGAGTTCCCTGCATTTGGGTCCCTGAGCTGAATGGAAGTGGAGCATCCAGTACTAGAGTTTATCAGGTATGATGCTATCTGCTCAGGGCAGGCTGAGGAGAAAGAGAAGTTCTCCAGGTAAGCCCCAAGGGTACTTGTGTTCTCAAACACATGGGGACAAAAGGCTCCAAAGATTTTATTACATTAGAAAATTCAAGAAATACACTTTCTACAACATTTCAGAGAAGTTCTTCCTCACCTTTGAACAAGGAATACCTGTAAAGTTTTGTCCATGCTCCAGGCACTGGGCAGGTGGGCAGTCACAACCTGTTACCCTCTGGCTTGGTAAAAGCAGGTTCCGTTCTGAAGTTGTAAGGCCCTAACATGGGGTCAAGTCTTGTAATGTCACCAGTGCACAATCTTAAAATACAGAGTTGCTTTTATCTATATGTGAAAGTATAGTGACTATTCTCCCAGCACTACCATCATGTATTGTATAGCATATATTGGCTTTGGTGTTACATTGTGTGAACTTTACCTCAGCAAACATGAATTCATTTCCATATTTTATTTGCAATTGCTACAGAACTAACATCTTGCTTAGATTTCTAACAAACCAATGTTTGCCTCTTGTCAGCTTTCGTGATCGCCAATTTCTTTTTGTTAAAATACTGCCTAAAACAGTTCATTAATTCAAATGTGTTTGCTTATTGACAAAATTACTCAACATTAGTGAAATATAATCAGGATTAGTGTGAGTCATTAATAAAGGCTCCTTCAAATTCCCTTGGAAAAAGCCTATAAGAAGTGATGCCACTAGAGGTACAGTGTACGCTTTCCAATTCTCCCTGATACAAAGATTGATATGGCATGTGTGCCTATTTTAAATACAGGCTGATCTCATCTGGACAGGTGACAGGGTTGATTTGTTACTTCAGAAGAAATAGCTCATAAATATCCCTAAACCACTGTATCAATATCTGTTCTTGATGCATTTAATGAATAATTACAAAATGTTTCTGGGAGCACAGTTCTGGCACTCACCATCTCCTGAGTCACTCCCAACCAAACTTGTGCTACACTAACACCACACTGAAGCACTGCAGACAACAGTTCTGACTTGGTCTTACCCAACTCTTTTGGTACATAATCTATCACAGTGGCTAACTGCATTTCTCCTCTGCAAATAAGAACTTTACCACAGTATAGTCTGTATAAATAAGCAATGGAAAGACAGAGAAATAATAATAAAAGAGTAGATATATAGAGATTTCAGATGGAAGCAGTTCAAGGCATATTCCCTGTTTTTAACTGCCAAATTCAAAATCTGAAAAGAAAAGAGTTTCAAGTATTTTTCCAAATACCAATCCTGGACACATAATATACCATGGCTATCTGGAGCTGCAGTTAAATCTCGCTTACTTTGGCAGTCATTAATTTTCTTATAATCCTTTGCTGATAGATGAAGAAAGGACAATACTTTAATGCCTTTGGAATAACACTTTTGTTTTTAATTCATACAGACTCAGTTGCTGGGTTTTGTGGTTATCATTCCTTCCAAAGACATAGCCTTTTACTCTGGCAATCACCACTAGGAAAAATGCACTGCAGAGTGCTCCACAGTACCATATTTATCTGCCTGCCAGTGAGAAACCAGCAACTTCCCCGCCACAGGACTCCTAATTCTGACCTTCTTATCCTCCTGTTAGGAAACACCTCTCAGAAAAGAGTCTCTGCTCTGGGAAGTTACTTATTTTTGCTGTGTGGCAATTCTTTGTACAGTGTATGACACTTGGCTTCATACTGAGCTGCCTAAGTTTAAAGATTTTGATTCTGGTTTGCACAGATGTTATATAGCCATTAAAAAGAAAGTTGTACTAGCTGGCTCTCACTTGTGTACTGATCAAAATGAAATAAAAGAAAAATTCTCAACAACAAATGTATGAAAAAGCTTACATTCTCTATACTGCTAGCACTTTGGTACCTGAAGACTTAAAAAATTAACAGTAAAGCAAAACTAGGGAATTAAAAAACCACCTTACAAACTTTCCTATTGGCAAACATTTACCTGAATTTATCAAAAGTTTTAATTTTAAATATATCATTTCAGAGGTTTATGTTGACCAGACAGTAACAAAGAGAGTTAATCAAATATGAATCTTCTCCAACTGTCTTGTCAAACCAGGTAATGATGTCCTGCCAGCCAAACTCGGGGAACATGTGAAACAAATACAAAAGTAAACAGGCCTTAAGCTGCCCAAGGGAAAGTCAGCAAGATGGCAATTTCAATCATTTGGAATAATACTAAAGCAGCCTTAGGCTTTTCTCAGAATGGAAACATGTCACTGTTGCTGCAATATTTCAACAAATCAGACTGCAAAAGAAAGGAACACTTATGTAATCGCAGTCATGGAGCAGTGCTCTACTCAATGGTGAGGTGGAAAATAATTAAGAGGAAATTCCCTTTTTGCCAGTAATTGTCAATGTATCTAAATAACAAAGACAGACAGCGCTTCCTTAGAAATTTCAACGAGTGAAAAAATCAAATTTAGGTACAGATTCCTTGAGTTTTCATAGAGGAGGCTTTGGAACAACAAAGATAAAGTTCTATTAAATAAAACCATGAATATTATATTCCTACAAAACATAGGAAATGTTGATAAAGTTACACTCAGAGCTACAAACAAAGCAAAAAGTACCTCAAGAACGATTCTGCTGAAAAGTTGCATTAAGATGAACGGGTTGTCATATCATTTAACTGAGAAATCAAAAAATATTTCAAATATTTGGGGAACTTACCTAATCAGTAAACTTTCAGTATGTGTCTAGTCATGTAGCCATCTTTTAGTCAATCATCAGAAAATCAAAGGCAAATTGGCATGACTCAACCCAAACTTTAATACCGCATGATTGTGTCGTGTAAGCTTGTTTTGTGCGAGGGCTGCTGTGGTTTTAGCAGAGAGATTAACGACCGGACCTAAGCTGGCCTCCAAACCTTGCCCTGCTGATGCCTCAAGCCCTTTGAAGTCTGACCATCATACCTGGCAAAACAACAGTGGGAACTAGGCTGGTGTCAGATCTAATCAAGTTTCCTGCCTCAGCATAGCTAACTATGGGGTACACTAATTGGCCCAATTGCGGATTATACCTTTTGCTACAGATTCAAGACAATAATTTAGTCAAATGATGGTTTTTATCTCCTTCTAATTAAGATTCCAAAGTGGGAAGAAATAGGATTAGACAGGCTAACTTCAGAATTGTGTCCTTTAAAGTGGTATGCACATAAGATGGATCTCTGATAATATTGCATATAATAATATATGCCTAGTAACTAACATGTGAAGATTTGGGAAAGCTTCATATAGCTACTGCACCTTTTACATAACGACTAGAGAAGTTTTCCTGGAAAGGGTCTACCTCATAATTTAAAAATGGAAAATGAATACTTATAAGTATTCATTAAAAACCAATTTCATCCTCAATTAAAAAAAATCCCTTTTGAATTCATTTCAGTCAGTCTCATTTTTGATTAAGAAGATACAAGAAAAACTGAAACAGTTAACTGACTCTGCAGACTATAATGAGGCAGAGTCCCTCCCACAACACTGCAACCTAATAAAATGGATTTGACATTTAAGGATTTTTACTGTTGAGGGCCAAACCACAGAGTTTTTTAACTGGTGATCAATACAGAGATGAGAGAATCCACATACTATGCTCTTATTTTAAACAGTAAAAAACCCCAATGGCCTAGTGATGAATGCTCTTTAGATAAATTTTGCCATAAACCATAGGTTGTGTATTTCTAACTTTTCTTATGTAATTCGGGTTTAAACTGCCATTTCAAGTAGAGGTCAGTATTTTTATCCTAAATCGTGTATGTAGAGCAGAAGCTTTCAAAAAACTGTAACATTCTCAAAATATATTTTCATTTTACATTTAAGCTGCATACTACAGAAGTCATAACCTCAGTTGTACTTTGTATAAAGCACAGTGTTGATTGTAATGCACACTGTTGTGCTGCTTTGTTTTTACTACCACAACCAAACCTGACTGCTGACTCATCACATTCTAACTGCAGAAACCCATTTTAGGAGACTGTATTCACATCCCTTCTAAATTCAATTTTTCCTTGCTCTCATTTTCATATTGACCTCATTGCTCTAGTCAGCCTAGCTGTAATCTGCATCCCCTAATAGTATGAGGAAGAAAAATACATGTATTCTAGATTAGTGAAATGTGTACAGGAAGATCACAGTAGGATAGTGATCTAACATGTTAAAAAGGGCTTGTTTGTGCCAGTTCAGCTTAGAGAAAGCATATTGCTAACACACCTGAGGTTATTCGAAAGGCGATGCAGCCGAGCAATGAAGGGAGAAATTATACAACTGGGTCATCTATGCATGTCTAGGGCAACAGGTTGTTTCAAGAGTTCCACTGCACTCTGTTTCCAATGCCTCTGCCCCATGGCTAATTCGGTTCTTTTTACAGAGCCTCATGCTAAGGTTTTGTTTTGTTGTTTGTTTTCTTTTTTCTCCCTCCCTTCTCCTTCCCCCAATTGCATTATAAATTAGAATACAGCCGACAGAAAAAGTTATAGCCTGCATCAGGATTCAGTGAGGGGAAAAAAACCCCAAACAGTCTAATTCACAGCTCTAATAAACGAGAATTTACTCCGCTGCGACATGAAGGCACACGCTTCTCCGCACTTCTGAAAACAGTAACAACATTTGTATTTTAAAACCAAACACAGACTATTAAGGTTTTTGTTTCTAATATACTGCTCAAAAGCAGTTGTTAAAGTGGCTTAATACCTCACAATGCCTGGTTTCACCAATTGCGCTCTCTGGAAAGTGAGAAACATCATAAAGGAATGTCTTTAGGGAAAAAAAAGCCTGCCTTCATGTGTTTGCCTTTAAGTGGCTTCTGAAGAGGATACCTCTAGTTGAGAAACTTCTAGCACTCATGCAGAGATGACCTGCATGAAGAACTGGCTGCCTGATTAACTATTAACTACTCTCAATAGGATTAGATAATTAAAGACATTGATGACCATTAATTAGGAGGAGGGCACCTTAATTTGTCACTTGATAGGGCCCTTTCAATGATTTATAGGTTAGGGCTACTTGCAATTGTGAAGGGGAGTGGGCAGTGAAGAGAGAGAACCCTTAAGTTACCTTATCAAGTGGCCAGCTAAAAAGGGCAGAGGGTCAAATAAGGGCCAAAGTGGTCACTTAAGGGTGAAGTCCCAAACACCAAAGCAGTGCCAAGCCACATTGACCATCATTTGGTGATGGAGTAAAAAATATGCTAATTTATTGGTGGCAATTCTCTCTTTTTATGGTTTCAAGCAGTTAAGACAAGTGGCCTGCTTAAGAGCTTTTCATTTGAAAAGAGATTAAACAAAATGGTTTGTCAGGGATGCTTGGCTGTTTTATGTCTTTGTTAAAAAAAAATTGCCCAGACTGTACCGATGACTATCACCCCCAAAGCCATCTTCTATCTCTAAGCATTACTTGGTTAATAAATACATCAGCTCTAATTGCTTAATAGTGCTATGTTCATTTGCTCTTTAGCAAGATTAAAATGAAATACATCTTTTGTATTACTGCCTTCTATCAGGACTGTCTGCATAAAGGTCACAGGAAAAAGTTTAAATTTAGTAGGAAATTTACTTAAGGACATTAGTGTAAATGATACTGTGTTTAAAATGACATAAAAGAGCGAAAGGTGATTTCAGTAATGCAAAGAAAATGGTTTCTGAATACTGATAAGGACACTTATCCCTCATACCACACACAATTTTAGGCAGCATTATACATTAAAATCCCTCTACTGGGGTAATAACACGTAGCTACTTTCCCACCCACTAACACAAGTAAGAGCAAGTCATTAACATTTAATTAAACATGCTCCTGACATCCTTAGAAATATGTCACGCTTTGTTATTGAAGGTTGTGGCCTACTTTCTATGTACATTTTAAACCAAAATAAACTATTTATAAGGGACCGATTTAGTCCAGCAAATGAGACATTTTTAATTAGAAGGCATATGACAGTATTTTATAAACCCATTTGGAAGAGCAAAACCAGAATGAAACGAATTTACAACATCTGATGCATAGTTAATGTATTTCACAAAACGAAACATAAGAGATGGGATTAGCTCCACCTTTTGGGTTCTAAATAGTGAAACAAAACTGTTTTCTCTTACCTCGATGGTGAACAGCTTCCTTTTTAATCTAAAAGCAAGGTCCTTCGTGTCTGACACATCACAGATCAAGCTATTAAGCCGAGGAATCTGATGTACATGAACCAAACCTTGCGGAAAGAAAGAGTAAAGGAGAGAAAAAAATTAAGAAAACGCTGTCATCCAGATGCATAAATTAGAGTCTTACAGCAGAATTCTGTATATTTACACACACTCATCCTCCCCTTTTTAAACTGGAGCTTACTACCAGGAGCAATGAAGCAAACGCTGCGATTATACTCAAGTAATCAAGCAGAATAAGATAAACAGAAATCCTTGTGCGAGGAAAACTAATTGCACTTTGGTACAGAAGTACAGATGTAAAGAGGGATCTTAATACTTGTCAAAACTACAGCCGGTTTGTGTGTGATTTTCTCTTGTATTTACAGTAAGCAAATATGGCTATCACCTTGCATGCTGCCCACGGCACCACTGAGTGATCTTTATTTTATTAAATGCACCAGTAAGCAGCCAGCAAAACAAGGCTTATGGGTTACTGATAACCACCAAAGCTCTAATGAGAAGTCCTGCGTTCTGCGCCCTGAAAATGACTCTCAAAAGTTTCTGGAAAATACCAATTTAGCTCACACTTTGCAGTGAATTTTAACCCCTATGCCATCCTAGGATAAATAACGTTTTTCCCACGCAGGAGGCTTCTAGAGCTGTTCAGATGTTTTTAACAGTACTAGATGCACTGCAAGCTCTGCATTCTGTCAGCTGCAACTCAAGCTGATTTTTTCTGACAAGGACGCTGGATGGTTTTTGTGCAGCCTAATATAGTTTCTGAACAACCTGAGGGTGATTTCTACATCTGAAAACCAGGAAAATTCTACAGGGCTTCTCAGTTACTGGCCTATATTTGCTATTCATAAAGCCAGCGTCTAAATGGAAAGACTGAATCTTTAGAAAAGACATCTTACTTGAAACCGGCAGCTGTGAGAAAACCCCCAAACACTAAAACCCTAACTTAGAATAAGGCAAGTATTTTTACAGGGGTTTATTTATTGTTTTAAAAGGAAGAATAAGGGAAGAAAGTTTCCCAAAATTGAAATACTTTAAAAAGAATAATTTTGATGAGGACTGATTACAAATACTCTCAATAATATTAGCAAAATATTTTACATTTTGAAATCTTCTATCCCGGCCTCCAGTCTGGTGACATATAAGATTTTTTGTTTGGCTTTTGTGTTCAAAATATTATGATAATACTATATATATATATAATTACATATTCTTATATAATACATTATATATAGTAAGAGCAAGTGTAACACAGGGTTGCTTATGAACAGTATTCAAAAATTTTATTGAAGGATCATGTATATCATTCGTCTGTTATCCTACTGACTTTTCAACCACTTAAACTGCAGGCAGCTTAATAAAATTATTAATGCAGGATTCATTAAATAATGTAATAATTTAATCAAACTTCTGAGTAATGTCCTAACCTTCCACCATCTGCAGTAAATAAATAATCTTAAATATATTCTTGGGGAAAAAGAACCCATAATGTTAAAACCATTAAAAAGATCTATTTCTTGAACATTAAATTAAGGTTGCTAAATCTCAAAAACTATGAAGATTGGAATATAATTTTTATTAAGTAGTACCAAAAATGATTTGGCATACATTTTTACAGGAATCCAGGAACTAACTGCTAAAATACACATTGTCTTAAAGGATCTCTTCAGTACTGAGAAAAGGAGCATCAAATTGACAGAATTATGTTAGCATAAACAAATGCCACATCATGATTATACAGTTGGAAAAATAATTAGGCAAATTATTCTAGCTTTTGTTCACGGTTTCTTTTTCATTCACCTTTTTTCAGCTAATGAAATGTGCACTGTTTTCATAGTCAGAAAGATTTTTCTCTGATTTATTAATTACAGCCTGCTTACACACAGTGGTGTCTCAACTCCATCTTTGCTTTTTCTATATATTTGGCTATGGAAAACACTGCCACATTCTCACATGTTTACAGCAGGTTTCAAATAAGCAGTTTACTTTCAGCAAAAGGTTTCCATGGAACTACAGTAGTATTGCAATAATAATAGCTGTAATTTATGCACACTTGGAGCACCACTCCAGATTAGCTAAAACCGTTAGTTATTCACTGCTTTGGCTATGCATAACTTCTAATCTAATTCCTTCAAATTTCAATAGTTCTGCTGCACCAGCTAACAAAATCTTGGGGAAACAAAATGCAAGATTAAACACTATTACACATTTTGAAGATAAACAACCTGAAAGGCTACATGACTTTTTACCAAAATTAGTTTCATATTTTACATGCCACACATATCCACACTAATCTCTTTAAATGTGTAAGCACCGGAATTTAAAGCTTTATTTTTAGATAAAGTCTAGATAGCACATCATTTAGCAGTTTATTCATCTTAATATAATATATGTTTTTCCATGTTCTCTATTTAAAACTTGGCAGATCAAAAGTATTGATTTCATGACAAGTTCAGCTTGCTGGTCAGATGATTGCCAAGCCTCCTCTGCATATGAATTCCCCAAAGCCTGCCTGTTGAGATGTACATCTGATTGAGCCATGCCTCAGTAATATGGCTTGACAACATGCAAGGAGTTGCCATGTTTCCTTTGCAGCCTTAATGCACTTTACTGAAAATTCTCCTAACCTGAGACTGGTTAGTAAGGAGAAACATTTAAGAGGTATATTCTAAAATGAAATCAAATGCTACTTTATAGCATACATCCAATCGGAAGGTAAGCTGCTAAGTGCCCTAGAAACACTCAAGGCAGACTTTTGCAATTGGGAAAGCTGGAACTTACCATGGTAATCCTTGTATAATGGATTGGTTTCTTTCTCAGAGCCAATAAATGATTCAAGACCAACTACCACATCTGACAAGTTTGTTACACGTTCCATAATTGCTTTATTCTGTAAGACACAGAAACAAAATACACATCTTATGTGATGAAAAAGGTAATTAATGTCCATAGAGAAAGCCTTGCTCTTCTCAATGACAAACTGTAGGGGAAAAATAGGTCATCAATACTTAGAAATTACCTTGGAGGTCTTTTTTCTTAAAAAAAAAAAAAAAAAAAGAAAAAAAGAAAAAAGAAAAAGACTTGAAATTTGTCTAAAGAAACATACATTTGACAGGCATTTGCTCACATTAGAAATATCTACAAGTTACGTGGCACCTTTCAGTTAAGCACCTCTCATTGTCTTCTACTCTAAATCAGATGCCCAGCTTTTGTTCACATTCTGAAACCCTTGTTTTTCAATATACTTAACCATGTAATATTTTGAGCAAGCACAACCCACATGATTATTCGTTCTGTCATCAGTCAAACAACATGGAAAACTAAAGCATTTTTTCAGTAATTTTCTAATAGTTCCTCTCTACAAAACATAGGGACCTAAAGCTTCAAGTTGCATTACCATTTCTCAGTATATCTGTGATCTAAAAGTGGTGCCTTATGTCACCCTGTACTGCCATGTACCTTGAATAAGCTGTTTTCCATGTAGTTTACTTTATATAGGAGAAAGCAACATTCAAAGGTTACAACAGATATCTTCAGAAGTAACTCAGGATAAAACATTCTTAAATGCTTTCACAATCTATTTAATGAGCAAAAGTGACAAATCTGCACTAAAAAAGGAAACTAATAGGTATAATATTAACATAAAAAGTTCTCTCAAAAGCTGCCTGGACAGCTGGTACACTCTTGTTCTGGATGGCTGTGGGATACCTTCAGGGGTATCAAGACCAATCACATGAAAATACTCATTCCAAGTATGAAGAATGAGGTCTGTAGCTCGGAGCTGTAATTTTATGGTTTTTATTAATATTAAAGCATTTTGTACATTCTGCACTTCTTTTATAACCTATACGACTGACACTTATTATGAAAGTTCAATTTAAATCCTGGGGAACTATTTGATAATAACAATTTATAAAGTAATTAGGAGCAAGGAGAAGGGAAACATCCCCTGATATGTTAGAAAAATCTAGGCAATGTACTGACATACAGGTTTATTACAACGGTGATCAGTACATCAGTTGCTTTCATGAACCCACATTTGTACCACAGTATTTTTCCTAGCCACAGAGAAGCCTAGGAAGCAGATATGAAAGGTGAACCTTTCCTGCTGTCACCAAGGAATAATCTGAATTCTGTTTTTTGACTGCTACATAAAGTAACTTGTGGTCTGTCCTGCTCAGCCCAATCTGCTCAGATTACAAGGCCTAAATCCACTGATCCCATGGTACCTTTACACCCCCTCCCTTCCCCACCTCATAGGCCAGATGGTGTTAAATCCTGGGGACTAGTCTCTTTTCAAAGCTGCTACTTGTGCACAGGCCAAAAAGATCTATCCCCATGGAACCAGGGAACTTCAATTTTACCTACAAAGTCTAATGATGGATAATGATAAAATAGTGTTATACTACAGACTTTTCTTTCTAAGAAATAACACGAGTGATCTGAGGCAAAAGAGCACTGCCTACACATCAGTCCCTGAAGTTCCTTATGATATCCATCCCTGGAATATTAAAGCCGACTTTCAAATTATGTCCTCATCTAGGAGGAGAGAGACAGTATACTGTATTTTAATTGAAACCTTTGGTTACATTACCCTACAGAGGCAATCACATAAACCCAGTACAAATGTAAATATGAAGTAGCCAGTGACCCCCATAAATCCAGACCAGAAATTACTGTATTTTGCCAATTCTTCAGAGCGATGTTATTTGTATGAGCAAGAAATGCAAAACTGTTACATAACTAAACAAACACCAATTATTTCTGGAAGCTAATCTAAATTCTTGCTATAGAAAAAAAAATTAATTTGAGGAAAAAAACTTTTGTTGTCCAGTAACGTTTTTGCTTGCTGTTTCTGATAACAATGGGTTGCAAAAGCTATGGCCAGAAAGATGTTCAACCATCAGGCAAGGTATCCTCATCATTAATAGTACTGCAAATCATAAGAACAGCACTTTCCTAATTGGTCTTAATTCTGGAAAGGTTAAAGAGAAGAATAGTAATTCAATATCTGCCTAATGATACACACTTCAATATGTTGGTTTCAGCTCCTCTTCTGAACAGGTTTGCTTTCTTAAATTGTAGCCTGTTTGCCCATGTTGATTTTGGTTTTGTTTTTAAAATGTGTCAAAATATTCTCCTGGCTTAATGCAGTGTATCTTGGGAAATATTTTGCACAGTGACTCGCCACACCAAACAGACATTTGCTTATGTGGCATTGTTGCCATAGATCTGTATCTATCATGTACTTTCTAGTTTGCAGTGTTCAGCACATTAATGCCCAATCAAAGCTGACGTCAGCACACAGATAGTTGTGATGTATGGCATACTGACATAAACACACAAATCATGTTGCCCCATCTGGGCCTGAAAATTTAACAGAGCTCCAGATCTTCCTCCAGCCCCATACAAATCTACCTCCTGCTTCTGGCATAAACTTGGCAGCTCTGGAGGTGAGCCAGGACATGGTTAGGAGGGAAGCCAGGAATGGGGAGATTCAGGGAAAGAGTTTGTTGGCAGCTAGAAGAGGCATTGTTTTAAATTGCACTAAGAAATAATAATAATAAAAAAACCAACTCAGCCCTGGAAAGTTTTCAGCCTTGCTAGATGTACTGCAGTTTTTCTAAATTAGGTAGTTCAGCCAAAATGTAATTATTCTAACAACATGGTAGCAACCCTGTTGTGCAGGCTGGGCTGGGCATCCATTCTATACCTTACTTTGTGCTCACTGTTTTAGACAGACATTTTATTTCAAACACAAACTTGCAATATTTGGGCTCAACTGTGTACTTTCAAAACAACATCTCCAGAACATCCATGGAGCTAGCTGGATATGTAAATGGGAAATATATGTATGTATTTAATCAGCTTTTGGGAAGGGCAATTAAAGAAAAAGATTGTTTTGTCCCACTAATTTATTTGCAGAATCTACACAGCATTGAGAAATTATTTGTGTGTGTTTAAAAATACTTCTTTACAAACAAACCAGTTCAAAATGTATCCTTGCCTGTGTCAGAGTACAAAGCCTGGTATTCTACCAACACAAATACACGTGCAGCCTGCATGCTCAAACTTACACACTGAAATGAATACTGTGTGTTTCTACCGGACTGAGTTCTAAATGTATCACAATTTTATCATTACTAGCATAAATCAAATCAGTCTTGGTTCACCTGGATTCCATATTAGGAACAAATCCTGTCTTTTCTACTCTGCATTAATTTCTACTTCTCTGATTTCCTGTCAAAATTTTTCTAACACCCAGAGATATGTCCTCCCATTTTTATTTTGCCAATTTCTAAAGAAATCAAAAATCTCACAAAACTTATGTAATAAAAACACTTAATTTCTCAGTCCTTGCACTGCATTAAGCAAAGAAAAGTCAAAGAATGGAAAGTTTTCTTAGAACAGCTTCACCTTTTCTCCAAAGTGCATAAAAACAGCTGAAAGGAAAACTGGAGACTCACCTTAATGATCCACAGTGATACTAGCACCTGTATACATGCATTAAGCTCTTGCTCTCACAGCAAGCAAGTTCATGCAAATTAGTATTATTCCTATGAACTTAAAGCAAATTTTGGTGAGTGAATTTTCAAACACTCCAGAAATGATTGTGCTTTTGTTTTTGTTGCATTCTGCCATAAAGGAGAAGCAAGCTTAGTACTATAATGCAGGCAGCCACTCTGAACTGTAATGTAACACTGGCTGGTCATTCAGCACTTGAAGTAATTCTTGATATTTTCTCAGAGATTATCCCACAGTGAAGTGGTAATGACTTCACAATACACAAATATTTACCACTTGTCATTATTACTTAGTTGCCAAAGGATTTCAAATTGAAGATAAATTATTAATATTAAGTAACGTGGCTTAAATATTTATGACCATTTGTTAATAATTACTGCTCAGAAAAAAAAACAGAATTACCCAGACATTTTATTTTGGTAAAAGAAGTCAGGTATTAGGTCCTTGTTCTAGTTTTATAGAGAGACAGCATTTGTGGACTTCTTCACTATCCACAAATCCTGAAAAGAAAATATTAATAACTGCTCTGCCAAAAAGTGTTATATCAGTAATTAGTAAAGACTGTAAAGTATAAAATTATACACTTATTCTGACTCCAAGTTGATTAGCACTGTTCTCAGTGCTTGCACATACCAAATCTACCAACTGAACTTTGAATTTTGACTCTAGAATGAACGTAGACTCAGACTACTGGAATACAAGATGAACAACAGTACATTAACAGACTTTGGTATGTAGATACCTGCACAATATCACTGGAAAACTGAACAGAAGCACGATATCTTTGCTGGAAGATGGCTATCCTAGAAACACACTTCCAAGGATTTTCTACACACTACAATGCCTTCAGTGATGAGAAATTCACATTTAGGGATTTTGACTGATTAATCATCATCTTTTACCTTTGAAGAACCTTACCTTACTGACTATAGTAGAACTTAAGTACAAGTATCCATTCATATTCCTGAAATCACAGCAGCATGGATTTTGGTTGATTTGTTTCTATGTTGAATGTATTACATTCCCTAGTTTCAAGCAATGAATGGTATCTTTGAATACTGTTACACAAGTTACAGAAGCAAAGAATTGATATATAGCAAAGACAAGAGCAGGTAATGAGATGCAATATACTCATAAAAATGGGAAGGGAGCAATGAAGCATCTGTTAGCCAATATGTTACGCAATGTATTAATTCCAGATTTTGGTTGTTCTCTTAAGGTTGCTTTTAATAATGTTTATCTTGATAGGTATAGAAACTCGAGTCTTTCACCTGTGAAACTAGACAGAAGTAGTAGTTTTGTTTCTTAAAAAAATTCAAAATACTTGAGCCACTCCTTCCTCATCTTACATCTAATCAAAGGTCACTGATACGGGAACTCTGCAATGTTATTATCAAATGTATCACAGGAAGGTGGATGACACAGCATCCAATTAAAAAATTCTGGATAAATTTTCAGGAAAAATAATCAGACAGGAAATAAAATCTGAATAGCACACATTAAAATAATCTTTGGCTCTTCACTGAAGATGAGTGGCCTGGACGTATCTATCACTTGAGCTATAAAAGAATCTAATGCCAGCAAACATTGTCACCCTACAAAATAAAAGGTATGTCTGTTTTGCCACTGCAGGGAAGACCTAAAGGCCAACAGTGGAATGAGTGATGGCTTAATAAAGATGAAACTAGTAAGTCAGTAACAGTTCCTGCTGAGGCCTACAAAACCAGAAGCGAGAACAGGGACTGTGTAGTTTAAATCAAACTTTCTACCAGTTGATCTCCAAGTGCTTTACTGAAGACAGGCAAGTGCTGCATTCCTCAGTTCCAAGCCATGTAGCAAGCACAAAGATGTCATGTGAGTTGCCCAATGTCACAAGCCATCAGCAGTGAGCTACGAATTGAACTTAGCCTTTTGTTGAAGCCCTGTCTATCCCCCTCTATTTGAGGCTTGGTTTAGGAGGCTGCATCAATGGCTTCAGGGTACCAGGAAAACATTTAGTGGTATCATGAAGATGATGTGGGAGTCAAGCCCAGAGAGCTGGGTGTTGAAAATCCCATTATTGTCTGTCTGAAAGAGGTGACAGAGGTACAGGGTATTAAAGGGTGACTCTGAATCCCTGTTCAGGGCTTTTCTCTTCTGACTATTTCCTTATTCTTGAGTAGCTGAAAGCACAGGCTGCATGTGATTATGAACGATACTGAGGTGCAGGGCTCTTGCAAGAGTCCTGCTGAAGTGGGTAGATGGAATAAGCCTGATCAAGCCTTTCTGCAGTGAAGGGTGAGGAGCTGGGAAGAAATTAGTATGAGACTGGTTCTGAGATGAGCCCAGCATCCGTCCTGAACACTACCTGATCCCTATTAATACGATTGTCTCATTGCTATAAAAGCATATATATGGAAAACTGCATGTTACTTGTCTCTAATCATCACAAAAATGAAATTGCTATTTGAACAGATTTGTTTATAAAATTAAACACAAAATATTCAATGCTACAAGTCAGAGTGTAGTATAAAATACAGATGCCAAAGTCAACTGAAAGAGTGAGAGTCATGCTACAAAAGGGCCATAACAAAACTGCTGAAATTAATGCACTTGAGACAAACTGGCTTAAGCCAAATCCTGTGACTCTGCTCGGAATAATTCATAATAGAAAAAGGTTTAGGAGTTCCTTTTGTTGCCATTTTGCCTGAAAAAAGTGTCATTGCAGATTGCTAACCAATTCAGAAAGGCTAGCCACTGCTGCAGCTTTAATTCTTTAAACAGTGAATCCCATTTTATGCACAGGTGACCAAAAAGATCTCCATTATTATTTGAATTAATTGTACAAAAATATCAAAAGGAACATCTAACTGGTGTTGGTAATCAAGTGGCAAGATTCTGAAATATAAAATCATTAAAAAACCTAATCCTTTATTCAGTATAAAATTATAGGCTGTCATCAGAAGCAGGCTGGCAAAGCTGGGTCCAGATGGGAAACTGGCTGGGCAATAAGAAGAGGTAGGGTGGAAATGATGGGTAGGCTGGAAACGATGGGAACCTAAGGAAAGACATGACTGCTCCCTCTGCTGGCAAGGTCCTCACCTGCTTTAATTTTTAACTAATGAGTAGGCATTTCTTTAATTATTTAGGATCTAGCCAATAAATAATGCAGAATGTTCCTTCCTCAGTCTGTTGCTGTGTGTTCGCACATTTTTGAACTTATGGTGCCCTATTTCACTAGAATAATTTGCCACAGAATTAAGGCTCAGATAGATATCTAATGGTAGAGCTACTGGCTTTCTATTTTAATTGTTCATAAAATGAAAGGCAAGATTAAGCTATTTAACCTTCAAAATATTATTTGACTATATACACGCATTTCATATTTACATATTTCATAATATTATGATAAATTGCTTATGGTATCATAGTATAACGAGAACCCTTTTATGCAGCAGCAAGATGACATAAAACATTCAGTAACACAAACACATTAAATTACATGTCATACCAAAAAAGTGCCATTCTTCCATAAGTAAAATTCATGACCAGAGAATTCAGGGATAATGTTTGTATTAAAACTTAATTAAAAGATGAAGATAAGTCGTTCATTATTTGGTTTGTGATATAAATTAATAGCTGCAGTAAGAACATTTAGAAAAAATCTGTTCTAGGATTTTGGCCTACAACCAGAAGCTCCCAGAACAGGAGGGATCAGCTTTTTTTGCCCACTGTTCTCATCTGAATCCTGGCTGAAAAGCTACTCCAGCTCCCAGCTTTCCAGAAGGCTCCATCCCAGGAATCCTCGCCTGCCATTTGGTTTGCTGATTTTAATCTCACAGGACTTTCTTACAGTGGCTCCACTATGCTGAACTGGCACTTGCTCCTAGAAGTGAGTTATTATTAAACTTGTAGGTCAATTGTGGCACTAACAACTCTTTGGAAGCTTTCAGCCACAGTGTACAATTTGCTGGTCTAATTAAATATTAATTCTAAGTGTTACACTCTGTGGCTAAGAGCTTTTATTTTCCATCATCAGTCTGGAAGAGAAAGAGGTTACAGGGCTAATTTAATTTTTTTTTTCTTTTTCTTTTTCTTCTGTGCCCTCCCCCCCCCAGCATTAAAGCTTAACTACACAGACACAAAAACATCATTAAAGATGCAGTATTCCTTTTTAGTGTGATTATATTCTAATTAATAGAGCAGGTCTAAACAAAAAGACATGAAATTAGATTCTGAAATTTCAAGGTTTTTAAACAACACCAAAAGTTCAGATGAAAATGTTTCTAGGCAAACACTGTGAAGAAATTCAATATTCAGTTATCTCAAAAATCATTTAAGATAGGAAATACGTATGCTAAAATTTAAATATAAAATAGTTGTACACAAAATTATGTTCTTTGTTCTGAAATACAACAGATAAACTCCATATTTAATGCTAGATTCACAGGGCATTTTTTTTCAAGAACTTTTCTTCTACTTATGTGAAAAAAATACTATTGCTTTAGAAAAAACTATACTACCTTCCATTTCCTAACAGAATTACTTGCAAAAAGCAGGTACCTACTTTGCCCTGCATTATTTAAAGTCACTCGTTTGATCTTCACTCATCGGTGTCCAAATGGGCTCAATACATGTGCCTCTTCCCTTCTGCTTCCATAACAGTTGTGTCCATGTCTGGACACTGGGCATTATATTAACTACTTAGTCCAGTAGCCAAAAGATTCCATATGCTTGAACAGATGACTATCTCCATACTGTGATGGGGTGTTTAACTGTTTAGGTCTAATACTGCAGTTGAAAGAGTTAGTTCTCAATCTTAACTAATCTTTTAACATTTCCATAGGTGTATTTTCAGGTTATATACACAAAAGGTAAAATAAAATTGCCATGTTGTAAATACTCATTAACGTTCAAAGTTAACATATTCGTTAGAGAAAAGTGGTTTTTCTTTAATTAAGAGTGTGCTGATGAGATGGTTATAAGGCTGTGCATAGACTGTCCTTCTGAAAAGTAACATTTATTAAGAGGAGAAGGCTGTTATGCAGGTTTAACATACATTGTGAGTGGCTAAGCCAGTTAAAAGGCAATGTGAGCACAAGAGCAGGTTTCTGACGTACACTCTATTTGCTTTTGGAAAGGGTAGTTGTTAGCAAACGAGAAGTGGTAGAGCCAGACTATGGAGCCTCCTGGCAACCACAGCCTTATTTTATGAAGCAACAAAATATTTCTTCTGCAACTTGATGAGCAAATACTATCAACAAGAATAGAAATGGACAAAAAAATACTGTCCCACAATTTAAGTTTTGAATGACATCTCTGAGCTTCCTACTTGGTAATAATTTTAAACATGCTTTTGTGAATATCTAGAATATCCAAATCAAAACAGTCATAGCTGACAACTATATGGACAACCTAAGAACACCTCTCATAAACTCCTAACTCAGTATCTCTTCGTACAGCTGTTAAAGCGTATTTCTCACATAAACCAAAAAGCAACGTGCAACATTCAAAAGCAAGTAAAACCCCCTCCTGTATAGAAAACTGTAGAGACTCTTTCATCTTCCTAGTTTCTATGCTGCTTAACTATGACACAGAAACTACTTGACATTTGATCTCAATACAAATTTGTGTGCAGAGGCTACCTCATCAAATACATTTCTAGGGTATTCAGCATTTTTCACTTGTGAACTCTCAGAAGGTAGAGTTCTAAGGCAGGCAATCACTCTTAGCTCTTGTCATAAGAATAAAGATTTCAAACTGTGAGAAATTCACAAGCTATAGGAGTTTACATCTTATAATCCTGTATTAGCAATGGATTCTAAAGCACTCTATTGCTTGACTTCGAGTTTAGCTGCTAAATTACTCAGTGTGAACACAAAAGGCAATGGATGTGAAAAGGTTTGTTTCTCAATTTTTCTACAGTGAAACATAGAGTAACTTATGCACTTCAGTGAATTCAAAGCATCAAAACATTAATATTGTAGGAAATTAATTTTTTAACATGCTGGATGAAATAATCAAAATACCTTGCTAAACAGAACTTCAGACTCCAAGGACAGGTTCTGTTACAAGACTTATTCATACTGACTTTTCATTAGTCAATTAATTTCCCTTGGTACATGCTGACTAATATGGTTGTTAGTTCTTACTGATGTTACAGCTTCAAGTTCAAAATAAAGGATGGTTTCAATAAAAGTGTTATGCTTTCTCCAAGTGAAAATAATAATATACTCAAACCAATATGACTTCAGTGATACACAACTGGGAAGAATGGGAACAGAATTATGAACATTAGTATTTTGGGGGAAAGATGGTTTTGGACTAACCAATAATTTCTAGTGATTAAAGAAAAAGAGTATTTTAAGATTTCTGCACATGTAAAACAGCAATATTAGAGTCCTTTAAGTCACACTCTGTAACATAAAAGGTTGGGGTTTTTTTTAAGTTAGGTGCTAAACCATACAGATTAACATCATACAGAAAGAGTCCTTACTTGTTTTTATAACATCCCTTAAATTTGGAAATTGTAACAACCAAAATCTCTCTTCAGTCTGCCCTCCTTGATCAATGCTAGATTTTAAAAATGGAAATAATTTCCATTTTCAAATGCACCAACTGATTTCATAGGTACAATGCATTTTCAAGAAGCAGTAGAAAGACTTGAAAAATAACCTTCCATCAAGTATTTTAATCATACTCATAAGTATCTCAATATTTATTACCTGACAGACAGTGTAAGATAAGAGTATGTTCAATCGGTAGAAAATATCAATCAAGTAAAACTTGTCACACATCATCTGAATAAAATTCCTAACTGGCTGAGTTTTTAGTATCATTTTTTTAAAATCCTCTTCCAGAATAATAAATTCCTATTTTTGTGGTTGAGAAAAGAGAATTTTCTTTTTCTTTATGCACTCTCTGCACTAGAAGTTTCATCAATTAAGCACAAAGAATCTCTGTTATTTAGTGGACTCTATTTTTTTGTGAATTTGTGTCTTTTACCAAAACACAGCCTTATAGAGCCTGCAAAGACACTCATAGAGTCCCAACAAACTGGATGAATGAGCATCATCTTTGGACAAATGTAATTCAAAGTTATTAAATCCAAGACAGTGAATAGCTGGAATAATGAAAGAGCCACATTGGTGGATGTGTACCACAGAGGGAAAAGCATCAAGAACAAAATCACTGCTTAATCCAAGAGACAAAGTAGACAGAATGTAGGAAAAATGAACAAACAATTGTAGCATTATTGTATTATGTTACTGTAACAAAGTAAAATATGATTAAAAGAACAGTGACCATTTAAAAACAGATTAAGGAGGCAGCATAAGAAAAAATACAAAACAATCAGACAGAAAAGATAAAATAGAGTGTCTCATCTTATTGTCTCATCTGCCAACAACAAAGATGTCATTTATAAAAAGGCAAAACTAAACTTTCTGAAAAAGAAAAAATCAGATAGATTTAATTTGGGGAGCTCCCTGTCACTGTACAACATGCTATTTGCAAGATATAGAAAAGAAACCATTTCAAACTATAATCATATGTATCACATATATCTATATGCAGTGTTCACACTCCATATAAGAAAACAAAACTAGCCTGGGTTGCAAAGACAATGATCCTGTTGAAAACCAATACCACCAATTGTGAGTTTTATTTAGTCTTCACTGGAGTAACTGGTACTGGGGGCTGACAGAGACAAGATAGGGTATGAGTCACTAATAAAAAGCTTTTTTTCTAACACAAAGCAGGTGAAAATGAAACTATTTTTCTCTACTTGTTACGCAGACAAAACCTGGACTAAAATGTGATTCTGAACTTATAAATATAATCATGTAAATTACTCATGTGAAGAATTTATTTGTAGGCCACCTAATTAATAGAGTTGGGAGGCAAAAGATAATACTGAAAACACAGACAAAGTAGTTCAGGGAAGAAACGTGGAATTTACTACATCTTCAGAAAAATACTGTGGATTTTCTATGCCTTCAGTGGTTTGAATTTAAGATTCTAGAGAGAAAGCATATGCTAGAACTTACTCTGATCAAATTAAATACATACACAGAAATGCACTTGGGGGGAAAAAAATCCCTCTCTTATTCTCTTGGAAAGAAAAGATATTTTCTTTACTTTTTTAATCCAGCAAGAAACCTCAGCAACAGAATGGTGAGTAGCTGGGTTGTGAGAATGTGAGCAGCTGCTGTTATTATAACTAAAGGTCTGTCTACGGCTTGAGCCTGAGAGACCACATGTTCGGCTGTCCTCTCATCTTGCCATCCTCACCAATTAACTATTAACATGGAGGGCTGTACACATGCTCTCAGGGGCTCTTTAACAGGCTTCTTGGAGAGTGGAACAACTACACAGCAGGGCTCTGGGAACTGAGTAATGTGGGGTATAAGGAACCCTCAGCAGCTTTGCTTCTCCTAATGACAGTTTTCTCCATCGTTTCATGCTTAAAGAAGGATACATGAAATTTAAGAATTTAAAAAAGCAATGTAATAGTCATCTGTTTAAGGCTGTTAAGCAAAGATTCTGGAAATACCTTTTCTTTTTATTATTATTTATTTATTTTTCATGTTAAAATCCAGAATATTCTAGCATGTACTGTAAAACAATTCTGTTAAAATTAAAAAAAAAACCCCCAAACCCAAAACAACAAAAAACCCCACAGAAAAAAAACCCACTCCAAAATGAGATATAATTTCAATCCTAACTGTATGGGAATTGATTTATATGGAATTTATAAACACAAAACCAAAATCAACTTCCCCGGTAAGTTAGCAACAAACAAAAAGCTTCACCCTTCAGTTGTTTATCTTAGAGATGTTTCTGGACTTCTCTAAAATATGATCACACCTTTTATTAACATGATATATGAAAAAAAGCAGAATGAAGTTGACTGTATGTCCCAATTATGGATAGGTAATTCCAATGTATAAAAAGAAGGATACTAGTTTTCAACTCACAAATTCTATTCATTGTATTACATTTTCCTGTCAAACTTTTTGAAGTCAAACTGCCATCTAATACTTAAAAACAGCCAAGCAAGGAGATGAGCTTTGCACTGCAAGAGGAATAATCACACACTTTTGATTGCAATGGTAAAACTAGAGAAGAAAGTTTCTTTATTTTTGAAGCAGTAAGTGCATCAGGTATCTAGGTAAATAACATTTGCAGGTATTCAAAAACCTTTATAAAATGCAACACAAGTGAGAGTCATGTACTTACCTAAGACAGGATTTAATCTAATGATAAATTAATCTACTATGAAAACATTTTGCATAATATGAGGTTTTACCCAGTACTCTTTTACTATAATCAAATCAAATTAATATCTAAAATTATAGGTTCTCTGTTCATTGTGAATAATAATTTTGCTTTTGTAAGTTACATTACCACTTGAAGAATAAAAGACTCTACATTTTTCCTTTGCTAAAAAAGTTTATTCCCAGAATATATATTTAAGTCTCCATATACTCTCAGGAGAGCTGCTATTGGAAGCTTCTTATCTGGCAGTTGGGAACACTACTATGACACAACAACTGGTTTGCTCCTGGTCCCAATACAAGGGGAAATTAGAATTAAAGAGTAAACCTGTATCTTTCAATTCCTGGCTTTAAAAACAAGACCACACATCACCATAATGAGCATGACAGATGAAGACACTGGACTAAAATGGCTTGTCTTGAAAGTCTAAACAGTGTTCTGAAGGCAGTGAAAAAGTGCATAGGCATGTTGTAAAAAAAATAATAAAAAGCGATTACTAGCAGGATTCTTTTTTACAGCTTCTGAAATTTTGGGAAGACCCACATAAGGAATAACTGTGTCTAAGATGGGTTTATGCTTAGGTCTTTTAGAGTTTGTAGCACGACTGTCCCACAGAGCTACTGAAATACTGAAATAGTGAAGTTATGTTTTCATTTTGCCCTTTGAACAAAAAGAGTTTTCAAAATGTCCAAAATCACATTTATTTTCTTACCACAACATTTAAATTTTTGGGAACTGATGTGTCAGTTATGAACTACAGCAAAGACAGCACTCCTACCTGGATAAGGTGGGCGGGCACTGTGATGATGCAGGCTGACAAGGATTTTCTGAGGAGGCCACGAAGAACATACAGAAACTTTGTAAAGCTGTGACTATCTTCAGGAGTCTCACTGCTACAGATGTCATCACCCCACAACATGGAACCCAGGCTCTGAAGTCCTATCCGCAAAATATTCTTTTGTTTCTTCTGTTGAAAACCAGAACAAACCAAACCAAAGACACCGCTATTTTTTAAACATTGAGGAAAATGTCCATATAATGTATTGCAAAAATACAAGTTATAGAATTCATATCCATAATAATTTCAGTTTGTGTAATCAAAGCTTAATCTCAGACAATGTTACACAAATTACAAATGGAATGACATTTTTTCCCCGCTGACTGGACATCATGCTGTGCCAGACATGGCAGTGCAAGTGTAAAAGACAGCATGGAAATAGTGAAAGCTACTAATGTGCATTTTTTAACCAGCTAAATATAAGTATATTTTGACACAAAATCCAGTCATACTATAATTTTTCATGTCCTCTCTCTGCTCCATCACTGCCTTAAAAAACATGCAAACAGTCTATTCTCCCAGCTCTAAACTAGTCTGCTGGAAGGGCCCAAGAGTAATCAAACACAATTTCTGCCTGTATTTCAACTTTTCACTGTCTCTTTAATAACCTGACTCTTCTGACTGCTTCCTTTAGTTTCACTTCTTCTGCTACTACTAAATGAACAAGGTTGCTGACCTACCTCACCAACACATGGCCCTTTCACTAGTTTAGAAGTCCCTGTAAGTATCATCTACAATCCTGTCAAGTCCTTGCAACTAATGAAGGAAGGCTTACCCACAGCTATGGAGAAACAGCCTGATGGAGACATCAGCAGATTGTCTCTTAAGGACGACACCTTCCTGAAAGTCCTTGACATGACTGTTTCAGGGTCTGCTTTAGTTAGCTACTGGGTATTAGAATCTAAGCTGACAAGTAAAATCCCAAACAGCTTTGTGCATTACCTACCTAAAGACTGTTGGCTGCCCTGCAGTATGCTGGCAGAAGAACATCTTTATAAGTACCTTTTTCATACTGAGTAGACAGAGTCTGAGTTGTGAAGCAAAGTTAGCACAACATGGCTCTGCATTTCTCCAACTTTCATGGTTACACAGTGAGCTGATCTGATTTGTCAATTCACTTAAAAGTCTTTCTGAAAGCAATGCATGTTTGAACTCTGGTGGACTCTTTACTCTGGGACTTTGCAGGCTTTTAAGGCTTTCCCTATAGAAAGTTAACATTTTGCAGTACAATATGAAGATCAGGACAGTAGTACAGGATAATACAGTGCAATCCGACTTCTCTGTATGATCTTTGTTAGGCTCAGACATTCCAAGTTTTAAAAAGAATAGGGAAAACAGAAGCTAGACCACTATCTTTAATGGCTTCTAATCAGAGTAGATCCATGCATTTCTTGATGTGTGTTTAAGCAATAGCACAAAACCAGGCATTTAAGAAAACTCTTTACAGATATTGACCATGCAGAGGAAGTGGTCAGGTATTTTGAAGTTTCAGAGCAAACTTACATAAAACTTACGGAAACTTTTTAAATGAGAAAAATATCCGAAATATACCAAAAAAATTGAAGGAAATACAGTTGCCTATGAAACTTTTGTTGTCAAACATGAAAACCAAAATATTCTGAAACAAAAAAGTGCTATTTGTATGACTTAAAACCATGCTATTCATAGTTATGAATATTATGTTATTCATATATAGTGATCATCAGCAAAGAGTTAACTAGGAGATTTCAGAAAGGATGTAAAACCAATGCTTGTATTTCTAGGTTAAGAAAGCCACTGCCAGTAGGACCCATCCAAAGGGGAGAGGACTATCTGGGGGGGAGAAGAGCATACATGCACAAACTTCTCAGAAGCTTATATTATGATTATAGAGAGGAAGAGAGACAGGTCTAGAAGAATACAGATTGGTCCTTACTCTACAATCTTCATACCTGGTTACTTAAAAAGTACTTCTGATGCCTCAGTAAACAGAAGGGGATGCAGACTAGCAGAGAGATGAGTTTCTCAGATTTGGAAGATAAAAAGATCCAAGGTGTGTACTGGGCCATAACTACATTCAACTCTGGATATAGTTTTAAGAAGTGTGTATTATATATTGCTTCTAATTTTACAAAATTTGACTGTACAAAGAAAGACAAAGCACAGGAGAAGTAGAAATTGTACAAAACAGTAAAAGAGACTCAGGGAAATCATATGTATTATCTTCCTTGAAACAGAAACAACTATGCAAGCACTAATGGCTTCCTAAGTGGATAAAGTGGCCTTCAAAAGGATTCTTTGTCTAACTTTTAAAGCTTCACCTCTGAAACTTACATATGACATTTAGCAAATATACTTTTAAATTCATCTGAGTTAAAGCTCTGTTTTTGCTTTATTGACACTTGTCAAAAATTTAGAAACAACAAACAAGAAGTGTGGAAAATAGCTATCCTTGATGTTTAACCTTCCCCCTGCTTGCCAGCAGAAAACCCCAAGCTATTGGCTCTGACCAACCTTCATTGTCTCCTACATGTAAAACAGAATTCAGGAATAAACAGAGGAAAATTAAAAACATCAGCTTAATCTCTTCAGCAGGAGGTTGTTTCCTGGCTGAAGGTTGGCAGGGTGTTTGTTCCACTCAAGACTGCTCTTAGCAGCCAGCAAGCTCTCCGGCTTCCACAGGACCTGTCACCGTGTGGGAAGAGCATCTCTGAGCACGGTGTAGTAGAGAGGGATGACATGCCTGTTGCCATGGCTACCGCTGCGAGTGGGGGGAGTGCCTGTCAGGGACCAATTTACTTCTCCAGACTGGCACTGCCACCAAAGGGAAGGCAAGCTCTCCCATAAATCTCAGCAGAGACTAAACACTGAGCACAAGTAACCTAAATTTACACACAAGTGTTCTGTGCAAGTAATGTTTCTAAAGCTTACTGTTAGACATGGAAAAGTCCATTCCAACATTTTCTTCCCTGCAAAAATGATTTCTAAGATATTCAACTGGCAATAGTACACACTCTTGTATTATACTCTCTGAGGCTCTCCAGTGCCTATACTAATTAACTTCTACTGTAGTAACATTTTTATTGTCCAACAATAAAGATAATTACCTATCAATTAAGCATCAATATATATAATGTATTATCCTATTTCCATCAGCTCCAAAGGACTCACATATTACTGAATATCCAAAGAATAATAGATAGGGCACTGCTCAAACTAGAAAAAGGCTTTCAGCCTATGTTGTTATGCTTAAAATATTTTTGATTACCCACACTAAGATTTATGAAGAGTACAGAGATCTTTAGAAGTCTGGTAAACTGTTTCAATCTGTAAGTTGAAATAGCATTTGTGGGGGTTTTTTTACTTGTGTTTCATTGCTTGCTGTGTAATGATGCACACCTTTTAATTCATTAAGAAATTCACTCTGAAGGTTTAAATGTTCTTTCTCAAGATTCTTGAACACATTATTACTAAAGCAATAGTTTGAAAAAACAAAAAAAAGCAGCCACAGGGGAAAATGTGTTTTGCTTAATTACATTATATTTGGAAATCCATTTATTAGTTAATTGCACAGAAAATGCATTTTACTAATGTTGGTTTATGGTTCTTTCTTACATGGTCTGCATTATCTGTAAGAGGTAAAAACTCAAAAAGCACATTAAAGTGTGAACCACACTCTCCATTTACTTTACTTGTTTACTTTAGCAATGCTTAGAAATAGCTTGTTTCTTGTTACTTTGTCGAATACCTTTTTTTGCCACCCTTGAAAACTGAGAACACAACATTAATTAGAGAATTATAGAAGAGTACAACGGTCTTCAGTACCTGGGGATCACAGCCATCAAACCCTTCCTGGTAAATGATCCTCTGAATGGACTGAAGCAGCCTGGCATAAGCATTGTTCATATTACTGTTGATAAAAAGAAATAGTTTAGTAACACATTTTAATACTGTCCTGTATGTCTGTATTAAAAAAAAATATAAGCAGATGCAACTTGTAGTCTGAAAGTGTCCTACAGAAAAAAGTGTCACAGAAGACAAAAACCAAACCTCTGAATAAAGTTGACATTATAAGCAGTTTTGATTGTTTCACGTTAACTAGTTCAGTGCTCAGACATTTAGTGAAAGCTAAAATCTCTAGGGATTAAGGTAACTTAATTATGTCAGGCTCACTTGTATCTAGAAGATTAATGATTTAATGTATCAACTTAAAGTTGAAACCATTACAGCTCAGTACTAATCTTCTATACCTGACAAAGATCTACCAATAGTTTTTCCAAGTACATCTAATCAATGCTCTGATGAACTACTGTACCTTAATAACTTAATACTCTCTGTGAAGTTCACAGCTGAAAATAACTGCCAATATATAAACTCCACCTGACACTTAGCATGCAAAGGCTGCCTTGCTACACAAAAAAAGTGCATCTCAAACAAGAGAGTGCATTTTCATTTATGAAATCACTTTCCTAAAGTTTAGTTGCAAAATGAATGGCTGTTAGATGTTATACTGTCTTGCAGGTGTCAGCTAACAGGGTAGGTGGAGGGCAAGAGGGCTTTAGCCTCCATGCCAGCCAAAATATCTTCTTTCTCCATGTCTTCACATTATCACAACATACACATGATCCTTGTTGCTTACACAGTGCTGCAACTTCTTCCCAGTTTTGCCAGAGCTGGAGAGAATTTGCAGCACTTGACAATTACCAGAAGCAATTGTTTATCCTTTTGCATATTCCTTTATCCCTTTGTAAAAGATAGAAAATGTTGCTCATCAACATTAGGAAGGAATTTGCCACAGTCAGGAACACAGTGTCTGTAATACAGAAAGATGACTATGCTCTTTGTCACCACAAACTAGCAATTTCAAGTTTGTATCTATCACTTAACTTTGCTTATGAGTCTTACCATGGTATCTATAGGAATGCCAAAGAATACACTGCAATCACAATACTTGCCAATTCCTGATTTGCTACTAACTTGCTTTTAAAGGTTAGTGGATACATGTGTTAAGTATCTAAAGCATGAGCAGAATTAGAGTCACAAAATTAAAACAAACAAGAGATCTTCAATGAATCCATTAGAAAAAGATTTACAGCAAAGAAAGATTACATAATGCATAGATTTTTTTAAAACTGTAAAAACAGGTGCTCTTCTACCTCTTGCTAAAATATCTAGTGGTTTACCTGAACTGAATCATGCCATGTAAATAAGGACATGAAAAATAGTGTGGAAACACTGCTTATAAAACCAAGTTGCATTACACTTCTGGCAATGTTTGTCATGATATTTAATGAAGGAAATAAAATATTTCTTAGTTTCTAGTCTTTTTTGGGGGGCTTTGCTATTAGACATTTGATTCTGATGGTAAGTTTAAACAATTCCTTCTTTACTCTTTTTTTCCAGCTAGCAATTTAGTAACAGACAAAACAGGACCTGCCAAGAAGGTATCCTGGTTACAATGGAGCCTCTGACTTCTCTGCTGATGGTTTCTAAGCAGTTAACAAAGATTAGGTTATCAAAGGCATGATAAATAGCCTTATTATGTATAAGGAGACCCCATTAGGCAAGAGAATTAAACCTGGTTTATCTAAATTTATTAGTAAATCTAGACTCTAGATAAATCTCTTCTTTCTCAAAAGCCCATCTATTTTTAAGGTAAAACATATGAGCATTATTAATTATTTTAGTTCCCCTGATTACCAAACTTTCTCTTTTGGTAATTGCATCTGAATGAGGACAGAAATAGAAGGGTAGAAGAAACTAAGTGTTTTCTGTGATGCAGAGAGTTATCACAGAGGATATTTTTGCCTTCCTGTCAAGTACTAGCTTTAGTGAAGCAATGAAAAGGACACCAGAATATCCTAGCAACAACAGCCAGAACAGTTGCTGTCAGCCACACAACCCTGCTAACCTGCTCTTAGCATTAGGGCCAGGATATAACTGTCCTTCCCTAAAATTATAACCAATGAGATAAGAAACAAGTAGGTTTATGCCTTCTTTTTCTCAGTCCCATTTACTACTTCCTTTAGGAGAACAGACTTCCCAATCTGTTTTCAATTAATGTTTGTCACTGGGCAACCAACTTCAGCCCTTCTTAAGTGAATATCCAAAAGTGAAGCCTGCAGTCGAATTCAGCCATCAGGTAGGTAGGTACCAGAACTACAGAAAGCACTCCTCATCCTCCTCTGTCCAAAAGCACACATGCAGACAGAGGACAGAAATGAAAGACTGATCTAAACTTTAAGGTGAACAAACCATGTACAGGACCTCCAAACCTTTAATTGCAAAGTGAAAGGCCAGGCAGTAACTTAGTCATAGTGCTTGCTTTCTTTCTAAGTCCATAAAGAAGCCAAGTGCTTGTGTGGACAGGAAGAGAGGAATACGCATGATTTCTAAAAAGGGCCAAGAGTTTCAGGCCCAAATAAAGTCTCTACATTGCTGACCCTGCAAGGGAAGCACTGTAATTATCTTGCAATAAACATTAGCTCTAATTACAGTTTGCTCACTAAAGAATTGTTTTTAAAAAATTGGTGTCCCAAAATGATGGTAGAGAATTTGAAGCCCCAAGATGATTTGGTCCTTTTTACAAATACATGGTTCTTCTGCCACAAACCATTACAACAAAGGACCTTGATTATTGTATGTAGCACAGTTTTTCCATAGTAAAATATAGTTTAGAGTAAAATATATGTTCACTATACTTCCTGTTTCTAGGAGAGTATAAACTGCACAGGAAAATGTGGTACATTACTTTTTTTTAGTATATTTTCTTCTTGAACTGCACAATCTGTTGCCATTACATCCCTGAGTGATGAAAGGAAAGGTGAGCAAAGTTCTTCCTGTTCCCCACTCCTTCCCAAAGGAGGGAAGGGCAAGGGAAGAGAAATATTACAAATTTCAGGGAGGAAAAGTGAAACTCAAGGCCTCCTAAGGCTAGTCACCCCTCTAACTGAAAAAGAAAAGGAAAAGTAAAACTGGTCAACAAGGTGAATTCTAGGTGCTTCTAACAAGTTACAGATTAAGTCCATTCTCTGAGGAACAGGAAATACACACACAAGGAGCAAGTCTCTATCAGGAAAACAGAAGAAAAAAACCACCAAAAAGAATACTTAGGGAATGCCTTGCTGACATAAGTACATATGGTAATTTAAGCAAAAATAGTGCAGTAAAAATACACTGACCTTCCAAAAGCCTTCCTTACAACTACTAGCTTGTCCCTGCACCATACAGCTCATGACCTCAATATACAGTGGTGGGTTAGGCATGCTTTCCATGAAAACTACCTAATTTAAGGTGCCTCTTCAATGGCTGTAGTTACAGGATTATAACAATTTATTTCAGTCCAAACTCAAACCATGCTGTGCACTGCTACATTACAAATATTTAGAATGGATCATGCTGGCTAAAACAATGTGGAAACATTTTGAGAAGAGGAAGAAGTATTTTTTTGTGACTTCTGATACCATATGGAGATACCATCCATCAACAACAATACCATTCACTTACAGAAAATTATATGCTAGGCAAAACTATCAGTTTGCATTTCCTCCTCTATATCTGATTTAGTGAGAAAAGCAAAACACTCTCAGATTTTAAAAAAACAAGACACACAACTGATGCTGGCCTGCACTCCTACACCATTCCAGAGAAAATTTCATTCAGAAATGTCTTTACAGATCCATGTCTTGCAAAGCATACCCTTTAGAAAGCCATGAAATCTTCTGCAAGCAACCCATAACACACAGCCAATTAATGGAAATTCTTTCAATAATGAACTAAGCCCTTTCTTAAAAATGCCTCCTTATTTTTGAAGGCATCCTGAGTTTCCAGTGTTAACACATTTTCTGTCAATCTTGTTTTGATAAATTCAATTGAAAAAAAAAAAAATCACATTTTTGGAGATTTTCTGAATTTCAAGTACTTTTTGTAACCTTTTTTTTTAGTCCCTTCCAGCCTATCAGTGCTTTTTTTGAAGTACTGTCAGCCTAACAGATTACAGAGATATTGCAGTGCTATTCAGGTAATTAGCAGTAGCAACCACGTGGTTTTTTGGCTGTGCATCTAAGGCCATAGTCTGAGAACCTTATGTTTAATTGTGTCCCCTAAATGGAGACATGCTAACTAGCCATGGCCATGCTCCTAGCTTACTGTAACACAGAGTAAAAGAGATTAGCTCAAGCTCTCAGTGGGACCTTCATGCAATCAAAGATGAGGTCTAATAAATTGTTGACTTTTACTGGAAGGGATAACTGTGTCTATATATTAATTTCTTACAGATATTGTCTAAACCAAGAGAACAGAAATTTTAACTATTCTACAATATACTGAAGTTAGCTTTAGAAGAGAGAAGCATTATATTGATTTTCCCAACTGTAATGCCAACAAAATAATATCCTTTCCCTCCCCCTTTTATAAACTTGCTTTAATGAAATCATCCTGACAGACTTGTGAGCTTGTTTACATTCCTTGAAAAAGGAATGTTTCCTTCAGAATTTCATCACACTATTTGTAAAAAAGACAGTACAAGTCTGTTGGGTTTCTGTAAAAGCATAAATGTTTTGAGAGTAGAGAAATAACTGGTAACATTCATACTTAGTATTGGATTTAATACACCATGACTAATGTGTATTAGAGAATCCCAGAAGACAGGGATGAAGAGGACTTCAAGAGGTCAGGTAGTCTATTTTCTTGCCCCAAGGCAAGAGGAACTACATCCAAACCATCTCTGACAGATATTTACCTAACTTGTCCTTAGAAATTTTCAATGATGGAGATTCTACAATATTCCCAATCTGTGTCTGCAAGGCAACTTCTTGTGCTAACATCAGAAAAATACCTCCCTATTTCCAGCCTGTATTTCTACCACTACAATTTACTGTAGCCCACTGTTGCTTGTCCTACTTTCAGTAGACAACAGAGTTAGTACTACTCTCTGCATGCCAGGTTTTAATGTGCGTCAGGACTCTGCTTAGATTTGTCCAAGAGCTTTCACACTTCTGCCATGAGCCATACCTCCCACTCCTAGATGCACACCTATCTTCACAAACTTCTCTAACCGATCCCGAGTTTCCTTGAAGGGTGCTACCGAAACTGGACAGCCTTGTTATGGCTGAGCAGAACAGAAGCACTTTGCATGTCTTCCAGATTAAATCCCAGTTTATCACCTCCATGCTTTTCAAATCATTCTTTTTGGTAGCATTAATCCATAACACTGCTAAAACATTTTCATGTTCAAGATACTTTATAAACCCAGATCTTATGCTGAAGACCCACTACACTATTTTATTTGTTCAGTTAATGATTCCTACTAGTATGAAATTTGACATGTCTTCACTGAATTCCATACAGTCTATTCCAGATTCTTGAATTCTATTATTTGCATGCAATTATTCCTTCCCCTTTTTTCCAAATTTCATATTATATGGCTACAGTAAGGATACTCATTGCTCTGAATATGTAGCAAGTCAAATCAGTACTAAATTATTACCGTACCCAACACTAGGATAAAAGCCTGGTACTTCACTCAGGTTCAACTGTGACTCAATGACATCTTTAGAAGATAAGTATGTAACAAATTGTCAAACCAGCCTATGTTCCTCCTTTGGCATAATAACAGATTTTATCAATGGAAAATATATTCTGTTTTATTTCAGAGCCTTTTGACTCTATCCCAGTTGAATACTTGTAAGTAAACAAAGGAAAAACATACTGCATGAAACGATCCTAGAAGTTTAAAAATAGTTTTTTTCCTGTTTTTGATCACTCATATTATCCTACACATGTTTTCATCTTCTCATCTTCTTAAAGACAAGCATTGCTTTGGCTTTTTTCCACTTTGTGGAACTTTGACAGTTCTTTGTTTTATTGATGAACTTAAATATTTTCAAGCTGAACCTAGTGATGTATTTTCTAACCTGGCCTTTCCTTATGTAAATTGGGTAGTTTGTTTTGCTGATATTAGCTGTGCTAGATGCCCATAAATTTGGGAGAAGCAGCTCTTCTCCACTTCCATAAGTTTTTAAGGATTCCAATTATACAACACTGATGAACAGATGAAATTTTAATTTAGTTTAAATTTTCAAATGTATATCAAAATTGAACAAGTGTAATCATGGGAAGTGTAAATCTTCCATTTCAAGGTAGTCTGTTACTTTGGCACCTACTTTTTCTCCCAACAATACAATTCTTTAATTTCTTCAGGAGAGGCTTCTTGAAGGAGACACATGTTGTGGGTGCAGGGAGAAGAAAAGCAGATAAGCCTTCCAAAATCTTTATTTGATCACATTCCTTACCTCACCATTCCATGTTCTACCAAATTGCCAAGAAAGGTAACTGAATCTAATCTTTCCACCAGATTAAAACTAAAAAGAATTATAGAATTCATAAGGTAAGAATGATGAACTTCTATGAAGATAGCACACAAGGAAAATATCAGCATTAAGTAAGGCTTCTAAAGTCAAACGCATGAAACTTAAAGTCACTTTCCTATACCATAATATGAGCTAATTGGATTTTAAATGGAAAATGTACAAATATTTGACAGCAATATAGTTAGTGGAATTAAGCCCAGAGTCATGAGACATTCTAGTTAGCTAGAGAAAAGACAGAAATTGCCCAATAACAAAATAAGCACTTGCAACCTTCCTATCAGATTCTCTTGTGTCTATCCTCTATGGCCCTACTACTAGAAGAATTTAATAATTATACAGAATCTAAAGTTTGCTCAAATATTTACTATAGAAAGAATAAAATATAAGTTCTCTGCTTTCTCCTGCAAGTGTTTGTTTTTTTTTTTAACATGGCAAGAATTTACTTTACTAATCAGTGACATTTGATCACATAACACTGGACCAAATGACAGAGACTTTGCTTTTGTTTCTCTAGAGCTCTAAGAAAGGTGCTTCATAGTGCACTGCTTTCATAAATTTAAGTTTTTACATTTGAGTGTACTGCTACTTCCTTTATACTGGGGTCTATAACTCTAGATATTACAGAAATGAAGTTACTGGGCTGAACAAAGAGATTACTAGCCTGTACTTGATGTTTGACTTGAGATGTCTCCAAGAAAGATACAACGGATGTCTGTGCTACAGACTAACAGGAGTCTTCACTACTGTCTCTCATTTTCTCTTGGTCTTCCTCAATTCATTACGAATAAACATAAACTATAAGAAGTTATTAATTCAAGGAGTTTATGATTTGCTTTGGAATTAGGGGTGTTGGGTAAGACATAATTAGTGATTGTAATTCTATTCACAGTATTTTGTATTTTCCTTAGGTGAAGCTATAGGGTGTAAGAAGAAAAAGTCATGTAATAACTAATCTGATATAGCATTCTAAGCTATGTAGGTCAAGGATGGCCTGTTCTTCTTAGCCCTAAAAACTGCATGGATATCTTCCTAAAACTGATAGACACCTGACACACACATCTCCAGAAGCTGACAGGGCATGGTGCTCAGGGAGTAGTTCACAGATAGATAGTATTAGCTTTCCCCTGTCCCCACGCTCAACTGTCAGTAGGGCCGGACTGAATATGCAGCTGTGTCCTAGGCTGTCCTAGTAATGTCTGCCTTAATTGTCCCTGCCAATTTGCTTCCTCCCACATCTGAGGAGTCAGTATACTGAGCTGCCTCCGTGCCACAGCAGCTTTGCTGCCAATCATGGCATGTAGCACTGACAAGAGAATCACAACTAAACTGCTTGTGAGCCATGTGTAGCTACAAGAATTTTCATAGCAAGTGTAGATGCAAAAATATCCTTTACTATTAATACAGACAAAATTTGAACACACAAAAGAAGCACATGGTATTATGACTTACCACACTTTCTTTTTAGGCTGTAAAGGTAATTCTTCAGGAAGGTAAAAACCGTGCCATTTTATGGACTTGAACAGATCTGGAGACATGGTTTTAGAAACGTCGTAATAGTGGCCAAACTTTGTAGATGTTGGTGGGTTGGCCTGTGGAAACAACAAAGCTGATCACAATTATTATCTGTCAAAAGAGAAGAATTAACTTCCAATATACTTGAAAGAAACCTCTGTTTCTTTCCCACTCAGCTCAAGTATAAGCTTCCAGTAGAACAACATTATAATATTTACTACTGAGTTTTGGTTGCCCTGTTGACATTGTATAGTATGAGTTTTCACACAGAATTCAACCCTTACTGTTCCAAGTTGATTCAACAAAGTGCAGTCGGATACTTAGAAGAATGCATGTCTGCACATGCTCTAGACATATGATCACAAATTCTGAAAGACCAGGTATATGAAATGTGCCAATCATGAAGGTGTAAAAAAGGAAATAGCTAAAAACTACTTCTAATTTCTTTAATTTTGAACAAAAACCAAACTAAACCCAAACTTTTCATTAAAACAATTAATTAGTTTTTAAATAAAACAACTCACAAATTTGCTCATCCATCTCTAGTAATAAGAGGCAGATCAGTTTTAATCAAAAGAAGACAGAAAAGCATTCTCTAAGTCAGTGTTCCAATTTACTTATCAGCACCTGATTTTTGAAGAAGTCAGTCCAGAAAACCATAACAATCTATCAAAATCTAAATATTTTCAATGTGAAATGTAACTCCATTTAAAACAGGGATTCTGAAAGCAATTTAAACAGGGGCTGTTCTTTGGCCTATAATCTATTCTTTATCCGGATTACAGATCAGAATGTTTTTACTGCAATCTCTGCCAGAGCTCATCTTTTTATTGTGTACTTCCAAGCCCCCTTAATGTTTTAGAAAGGCCTTGACTAACTGAACTTTGATCTGATGTCTTCATTGAGAAAAGCTCCAGGTTGCCCATTTCAGATGCAAATCCTTACTGAAGCCCAATAGAGTTTAGTAAAGACAGAAAAAAGAAGAAACAAGGAGTTTCCAAGATCCTCTTTGAGAATCCTGAGGCACATTGGTGTCCTTAATCCACCCTGCTGCATGGATTAAGGTAGGTGATAACCTCTCTTGATTCAAAAGAATAAGCACAGTGCCTACAAAGTGGGTGGAGACTAGGATTTGGCTATAATAAACCACCATGCAATAAAAGCTCGGTCTATGTCAGAAGCCTGTGAATAGGCCTCAGTGTACTGCATTCCCAGGCTTAGCAGGGAAGCTTGCAAAAAGCCTACCTGAATCAAGTAAGCATGAATAATCTGCCTTAGCAGAATGGCCAGGGAGAGTCCGAAGCAGAGACTTGCCATTCCTCTTAAGTTTGATCTGATAAATTTATTAGTGGACTGGAGGCTGAAGCCTGTGCTTTCCTGCATTCCTATTTTGCACAAGGAGAAATACACTGAATTGTCAGTGAGCAGAGCGTGCTTTTATGCTACCGTCTGCTGTTAATATTTCTAATTGCAATACTAATGTGCTAGAAATCTCAGATTTAGGATGAATCAAGGCAGAAAATTGATTTCATGCTGTGACAGTTTATATATTGCCCCAAGAACATAAGCAGTTCATTCATTCAAAAAAAAAAAAAAAAGGAAAAAAGAGAAAACCCACACTGCCTTGCATTGCTAAACAGGCTATCCATATTCTCAAAAGTTTAAATGAAACTAACTGATACAGATCAAAGTCACAAACTGGCAAAGGCACATCAAGCACAACACAACCTGTTACTGTGACACATTTCATCTAAAGCTTCTGTCTTTTTCTGATGTACAAGGTATATGCAGTATGTAAACAGAAACTGTCATGAAAAGTACTAATATAAATACCATGCATAAGAACAAAAATGAGTTACCTAGTCTACATCAGGTCTAATAAATGGGAAGGGAATATTAATGTAAATCTCTCTTATTACTTACAAATAGAAACTAAATTAAGCATCAAAACCAGCACGATGACAGGCTTTTCCTCAACACTCTCACTTCATGTAAAGTCAGATAGCGGAGGGAAAAGTTTTCTGCTAACCTGATTACAGTTGTACTTCAAAGCAAAGCTATTTTGTTGCTTGCACACTTGAAACTCTTTGGCAGTACTTTTGGAAAACATACCAGTTTACTAGTTCAATAAGTTTGGAAAACATGCTTTGAAATTTTATTCAACATTGCTTTTTTCCATCAAAGAAAATTTTACATAATAAATCAGAACGAAAGTTAGTGCTAAACATCCAAGGTGCTGCAAGGCAACATTAGATTCTTCCTGGAGTATATTCACCAATCAAATTAATTCAGCACAGCACCAAAATTTTATCTTAATTGCATTATACAATATTGAAAAATATATATTTCAAAACTATCTTTCACTGATTAGCATATCCTGAGGAATTTTAGTCATAAACAGCTTAAGAATGAGAGTTTTATTTGCGAGTTTTAAGTTTTAAAATATATTTAACACATACATAAAAAATATTGCACTTAACTATTTAGAATGATCAACATCCAATTGAGAAAGTGACAATGATACCAAAGGAAACACCCCACAAAAGACTGACCATTTTATAACTGAGGACAAGTACATTATGTATCGTAGAGTAATATTGTATTAGGGGAAGAAGTGATTACTTCTGTGAAGTTACAGAAGATGAGTGCGAACCTAACTGGATTTTTTCCTCTGTTTTCCTGTTTCATTAGAACGCCAGAACACTATCTGTTAACAATATGCAACTGTTTTCACATCAATGTACAAGAATTCTGATAGATTTTAAAGCAGACAAATTATTTTGGGGGTGGTTCAGAGTGGCACAACAAGCTCCACAATAATAAAATTGATGAGATTATATGATTACCCTGGAGCCTGTTTGATTTGGCATGTCACCATATGTAAGTCTTTTCTGACACAACTATATAGCCATGTCTGTGCAATTTCACAGAAAACCAAACATGCCAAGCCTTGTAAGATCATTTTGTCACATTCCAATTATGTTTTTTAAGAATATGACTAAACTTACTAGGCAGTTACGACTACTTCCAAACCAGAATTTACAAATGTAGGCCAAAATGTATAGATGAAACAAGTTTTTTGTTCTGCATAGACAAAAATGCTGTAATTTTATTAAAGGTTGATTGTGCCACTGTTTTAAACAAGAAAGTCACCAGCCACAGCAGATGTATTCTTCACAAAACACTAACAACTGCAAACTCTTAAAAGACTGACCACTGAGCTTGTTTGTTATATTCTCCCTGCACAGTGATTAGTTTCCAGTGACAGGGAAGCTGATATAATGTCAAGTGCTTACTTTAGTTGTTATGCACATGGATAAGCAGGTCAACAGCTCACTACACACAGTACTTTCACCTCAGAGATCTGGTAAGTACTGTAGATTAAACCTACCTAAGTAATTCATGTACAACTAAATTTGGGCAAAGTTTGTAAGTGACCAAATTATTCAAACTTCCATAAAAAGCTGCCCCAACTGAATAGTGCTCATTGAAAAATCCCACAGAACTTTAATGGTTTTTACTTTTAAATTATTATTGTCTGTATTAAGCTTTACATTTCCTGCAAACTCTCTGTACGTCCAGTAATGAAGAAATATAGTGGTGTATGATAATCTACCCTCAGCAGGCAATCCTGAAATACTTCCCATTCTCAATTCTGTTGTCCAGATTCTACTGAAAAGCATTTGTTCTGCAAATTAATTTTGACTGCAAAAGGACAAAAAATATGGAATACTGCTTACCCCCATTTTTGGTAAATTCTGGTAGCGCCAGGCTATTTTCATAGCATCCTGAAAATCTTCAGACTTAGCAGCTGTTGCTTCTTCTCCCAATTCACTTCTGTGAGCATCATCAAGTAAAGGGGCTGGAAGCTCCTACAGGTGGAGCACAAAAAAGTGTCAGCTATCTACAGTAGAAATGGCAGTTCAGATTTTTATTACCCACTCACCCCTCTGTCTCCCCAAGTTAGCTAACAGAGTTATCCTGTAAAATCTGTAACAAAACTTCATTAACATAACTGTTCTGAATGACTGCTTCCTACTACTACTGAATGTGAAAAATAACATATAATTATTACAGGAAAAGTGAATTATACAAATATAAGAGAATGCAGAATGGAAATACCACATTTTACACTCTACACAAACACCACACCCTGAGCAGCATCCACATATTTCTTCCTCCCGTTCCCCCCCAAATTTGAGACAGGGACATTTAGCTATACACATTTCCTCTTATATAATCATTCATAACATATGTTTTACACAGTGGCAAATTTTCTTCTTGCCCTTCCATTAAATACAAACAACTACCTCAGAAAGAACAGTCAAGCACAGTAAACCTCAAAGGCATGTTAGTTTCGTCCAAGGATAGAAAACACTTGGCACAACTATAAATCACTATACAGTATTTTTTAAGGTACACACTGTAAAGCAGGAACAGCTTACCAAAGCATTATTAAAACAGGCCTTTTTATGCTAAAGTAGAACAGAGGTCAAGATAAGGTTTGAGAGGTTCTGCAAGTATTACTGATAAAGTAAAAGCTGCCTAAATACCCTTATATAACACTGAAAAAGTCCAAAACAATCAGAGACAGACACACTTCCAGTGCAACAATTAGGCACTGTAGTACACCTTAATTGTTGCTAACAATGAAACAGATTAAGAGGGCAAGGAAAAATGGTTTCACCTCGAGATGATAAAGATTTTAGCTGCCAGAGATGAAAACCTATCTATGCATCCATCTGAAATGGCCTTTTTTGCCAATATAGTTTACTTTTCATTTCTGACATGCTAAAGAGATTTTATTCTGACATCAAAAAAATACTAACATTATAAAATGATTGTTTAAACATGACTAAATTCTCAGAAAGAAACATGAAAACCTTTGATTCAGTACCATGACAGTCAGCATATCTATCAGCTTAGGTATGTTCTATGTTCTCTTGTCCCTTCCTGCCCCACAGAAGGAACCAGGAGAACTCTCTCATACCAAAAGCAATTCTTATTTCCTCTGTTGCTTTTCCAAAATGCATTTACCTGCTAACTACCGTGCTTAGCTGAAGAATATGTTTATTAGACATACTATGTTCTTCCCCCTATGCACTGAGGCTTTCCTGGAGCTTCTAGGTCTCACAGCCATATAATCTTATATTCCAACAAACTCTTTGCTCTAAACTAAGCAGAACCTCAATCATATTCCTGTAGGTGATGGTTGTACACTTTAAGGCCTCTTACTTGCTTTTGTATATAATTCAACTGCAATCTGGAAAAGGTAGTCTGCCTTTGGAACTGACTGGTATTTTGAACACAAAAACTAGCCACAGCTACACAAAACCTCAACTGAAAACTATACAGCAGAACACATACGGAGAGCAGTGGAGGGCATGGTTTCTATGAGTGACATTTAACGATCGCTAAGCCTGGGCTTTTCCTCAAAGTACCTGTGTGTGAGAGACTCTAGAGCAGGGCTTTAGCACAACTCCTTTTCTCCCAGTTTCATTACAAATTGAGACACAAAGGCAAGAGTTTCCAGTAGTCTTGTTAAATAATTATTTATGTTTGAGAACTTTACTTCACTAACATGTATGAAAAACACTTAAATTCTGCTGCACTTACTGGAACTTAAAAACGGACTTAGGATTGTGAGTCTATTTAGCATTAAAGACATTTATATTCTTAGAATCAAAATCAGAATTTCAGAAGAATACAAGATTATTAAAATGTTTAAAAATACTTCCACAATTCATCCAGAATTTGGAAATAAGAGTGTTACTTAATCTGAAGGCTAAGAAAAGGAGAGTTGATTTATCAGCCCACAATATGTCTAGTTAACCTATTTCTACTTTAAAATATCTCAGCTCCCACATCATATGGCTTTGAAATCTTTGGGACTGACAATTTTGCAGCATCAGTGTGTCAACTCCTGAGAACTGTTACATTCTCCCAGGCTAAAAAAGACAAATCTCTCATAAATTATATATATAAAAAACAAAGCATGTAGCAATGCATTAGTTAAAATAATAATAAAAAAATATACAGCATTTCTTGGGGTCAACTGAAATTCAAGTCTCTTGTTATGTAGCAGGAATACACAAAAAAGCAGACAAGTGTTAAAGTTATTAAGTGTGGTTTGGTTGAGGCATTTGTCTGTGTCTAGTGTGAGATGTAGTAGAAAGGAAAAAAGACAAGGAAGCTTGTTGCTAAGTTTTAAAACAAAATAGTAAGCTTAGGAAAAAAAAAGTGTTTTCTAAAATGCTAACACTAAATGACAATGCAATTAATTTTTTTTTCTACAACCCAATCTTATAAAGGTTTTCCAGCAAATATGAAACTATTAATTTCATTAATAAATCTTTTATATTTGTAATAAAAGGGTGTACAACTCTTAAATTCTAGCAATCCAGGTCTTTCTGTGTTTGCTGCTGCATTACTTTGCCTGCCTTGTTTTGGCAGATGCACGAAGCAAAATCAGATTCTAACAGTTTGACCTCTCTCACTTCTTATGTTCTCTAGGGGATAATAAAATCCAAGATACAATCCCACAGCAGTTAATGAAGCTTAACCTCACACCCTCTTAATTACCAATGCATTACACCAACTATAGGCATCATACTTCTCTCTAAGCTATTTTACAATGCTAAAGAAGTACTACTGTGCTATTATTTAGCAACATAATCCAAGCTGTATGTGAAATCCCTCTTATATAAAATCCTTTGATCCTTATGGGTTTCAATAACTGTATAATTAATAGTACTTAAGAATTTACAACATTATCTATTCATGTATCAATATATATGTTGTTCACATGGTTTTATGCAACTATTTTCCAATGCAATATCATTACAGCTATGATTACAGAAATGTGAAATAAAGAAATAGAGGGAGGACAATTCACTGCAAGGAGACTGAAATATTTTAAACTCCCATGAATTTAAGGCTCTTTTTCATTATGATAGTTTTTAGTATTTAAAGGACACTAGATGGTAAGTCAGGAAGGGTAAACAGTTTCTTTTCATTAATATATTATATAAGTGTCAGTTTAAAGGGCCCTATTCCCAAAAGGGAGGAGGATTCTATTTTGCTTACAAACACTTGTGAAGACAATGTCTACTGTTAAAGAACACAAACGACTGGATACAGAACTTGTCTCCTTCCAGAGGCTCTTGTACAATTTATTTCCATCTCCAGGCAATGCTGTTCTACAGAAATTCTTTGACAGTCTAAAGGATCAAATGGATGTCAACCCAAGACAAATGAGAATTGTGTGAAGAGAAAAGGGAAGGAATATTCCTGTGGTTTATGAAACAAAAGAAGTTAATAGAAAGTACTTAAGGTGGGTTTTTTTTGAACACATTAGAATACATTGTCTACTTTACATTCACAGAAGCAAACTCTACAGTCAAGTCATAGAACTCTTTGCTACAGCTTCCTTGCACTGTGGCTTCATTTCACAACACTGAAACCCAGGAATGCATGAGAAGATTAGATGATTTTTTTTTTATTTCATCTTTTTCTGAACTAGCTCATGAATGCCTAAGTAAGTAAAAGATAAATACAACAAAAAAGAGAATGACATACTAAAAAAAGTAATGTGAAGAATCTAAAATAAGTGTGCCTTTGTCCAAAATTCTCTGAACTCTGCTGCAGTGCATAATGCACTAGCCAAAATAGATTTAATAACAGGATTATCCATGAACACCTTTAGAGATGAGTAGTGTAAGCAACAGTTCACTAATTTAGCAAATAAATTCTACAAAAATACCAACTAGATTTGTAATATAGTTATTTGTCAACACTGAAGCCTGAGCATTTTTTTTTAAGCTACTATGTTTAAAAACAAACATAATTTCATCACTAAGATCATAAAAGAAAACATCCTAATAAACAGCCAAGGACTGCTGGATAGGAAACCTACAATTTAAGCCAAACATTTACTTTCTCTGGTTCTGAAAAATCTTTTTATTAGATTGCCTGAACTTCTGACAAAGCCTTTAGAGAGTGAGTTCCCAGCGTGGGTACTGCTTAAAAGGATTTCACTCTTTTTAAAGAGAAGCGACTGTTTTTCCCCCATATCCTCTTTCACATCCACACAACTCCTCCATCAAGTTTGGAACACAAGTCTGCAGTTCAGAAAATTATATCTTACAATATCATTATAATACCTGCATTTTAATACAGAAAAATGGAAAATAGGTATTCCATTTACCCAACATGCAAGCAAGAAAAGTAAACAGATGAGTAAGAGTTATATAATAAAGAAATGAGATTTGTTTTTAAAGGAAATTTAGAACTCTGAGACAGGTGCCAGCAGGGCTGGCTTCAACCCTAGTCTTTGTGTCACAAGGCTATCTTTACTTTGGAAAGAGAAAATCAGTGATAGGAAAGCTTCCTAGTGCTGTAAGTGTAATTGGATTTCTGTGATAGTAACATTGAACATCATGCAGCAGCTGAATCACTTAACAAGCTCCTGTATCTTGAAAATACAACTGGGAGAAAAAGGACAATAGGAATATATCTAGCCCTGCTTGCATGTGTATTTTTACCTTTCAAGTTTTTATGCTTTTAATTTCTTTAGGTAGCACATAAAAATGTCAAATGACAGAAAAAATACCTCTTGCATTCATACACAGCTTCTTTCACCACATCAGGTAGCAAAGAGCCAGGAAGGAGATAGAACAGCACTCTTTGAAAATGGGAGATTGGAAAAGCCTGGTCACCAGCCTGATCATTTCCTTCAGGTTTGCATTCTTGCTTTTGAAAAAACAATGTTTTAGTCATATCTATAAGGGAAGACTGTCAGCACCATGGTTGAATGTACTTTGCTGGAATAAAGAAGTCCATGTAGACACTATTGCTTTCAAAAGTGTGCATACACAATAATACCACACTGAAGCTCAGCAAATTGCCCTTGTTTGGGAAGATACAAGAAAACCCCTTATCTACTTTTTTAGTTTCTCTTTGTTTGTAAGCTTGAGCACATAACAGCCTTTCATAATTTGTAGGCTAAACTTAGTAAGCTATGGTACTAAAAATGGAATGTTAAGATACAATGTTTCCTTCTGTCATTTTATTATTGAATTAGTTTTTCATTTACCCATGCAATCAGTCTCATTTTATGATTCACCACAGAAGTATACCATACTATTTCTTATATCACATACTACTCTCAGTATTTATACCCTTATAGTAAAAAGTTGCCTTTTGTTGAATAATAGAACAGAAATGCTCTCAGATGTTTAAAATACTTTCTAAAACCCAGCATGTATATAGTTCTGTAAGTTTTACTAGAGGTGTATAATTTTTCAGCATTATGTCTTAATGCCAATTTTCTGAAGGAGCTTTGACTACAAAAGGCACGAATATGTTTTCAAAGGATGATGGATAAATTGGTGGGTGGTAATATAATATATCTTAGGCAGCTGATCAGGGCTTTTTATCCTCTGCTTGTCTTTTAGTTATACACAATTTCAAGATAATTATGGTCTATAAGAATGTCTTTTCCCCTTCCTACTACCAGCAATATTTGTCTTGGTTATAGGTTCAAGAAACTTCCAATCACACCATAAAATTGGAATAGGGCAATTATGGCATCTCAGCAGAAAACTGAATGTATAAAAATACTGACCACATAATATGGACACAAGGCAGTTAATGAATGACCTTTATGTGAAACACCAGTTAATCAGAATATCAGCTCTAGTTATAGAATCTACTGAATTCATACTTCAATTTTATAAAATATAAACCAAGCAAAAACATGTAATTCAGGTTGATGTGTACCATATCTATGTTGCCTTTCCAGTAAAGAATGCAGTCCAGTCAGACACTGAAAATAAATTAAATCTTGTTAAATAAAATGCAATGTTATTTGATGGTCAGATATGTTATATTAAAATTCTGACTTGGTGGAGCCATGCAAATCCCAAACAGCTGACTTTTATAAGGGAGAGCACCTGAAAGTCCTCTCTTTTAACAGTATAGTGAGGCAGTCATAGGGAAAACTACTCTACTTCTGTGATTGGGAGACCCAATTCTGGCCAATGTCAGTCTCAGAGCAACCTTTTCCAGGTGACACAGTAACTGGTAGTTCAAGAAGTGTCTAAGCTTTCCAAGTGTGAAAGTACATAATATTCTAGATTGACACCTAGCACATTACAGGGTTACTTCACTGAAGCAATGTCAACACAGCAATACAAATCAGAGAAATCACCTCTGCTGTGCCTTGTCTGTTAAGCAAAGGAAGTGTTGACAGTCAAGATAAGAGTAGAAAGGCATGGAGAAGAGTACTGTTGGATATATAAACACTCAAATGGAGGAAGAAAAGAAAATCATGTTTTTCTCAACTTTCCTCTAGTAATGTTGTATAACAGTTTATACTCTTTTATAGTAACACCACTGTGGAGATACACCAGAGGAACACAGTATTATTACATCACGTCTACCCCTCAAAAGTAAGAAGGAAATTTTTTTCCAGATCAGACAACAGAGCTCAGTAAGTCACACTGAACACCACCAACTGAAACTGGTAATGATGGGTAGATGTATGTAACAATGTCTGCTGATTAACTTGCAAAAGCATAAAGAACAGAGGCCAGAAAAAATATGACATACTACAAACAATTGATTCAAAGGTGAATGAAGGAAGAATAAAATGTATATTAGCTACTTCATTTTAAAAAATTTAAATGCAACACCATATTCATTTGAATATTTTAACTTTGATGAGAAAAGTACCCATAATGCTCATGTATTGTATGGTCAAACAGTCAATAACTTGATAATCAGTTATTTAAAAACAAGCATTGTTAAAAAATGCAGCATGCTCTTATGGCATTCATACTTCACTAACAAATTCTAACCTATTTGTTCAGGTTATATTCTAAACCACCAAAACAAATGATAAAAATTCTACCCCTAACCAAACCCTCTATAGGTTCAAGATAATAAAAAAAAAATATTAGATTTTTCATAAGCAGAGTCATGTAATTTCATTAAGAATATACTTTTTCCTGAATCCTGAAGATAATTAATACTGAAGAGATAAGGCATAGAATCTACCAGCGCTAGATAGGAAAAAAGGAAAGTAATAATTTTGTCCAGAAATAGCCTCCAAAGACTCTTCAGGAAATAGCCTGACTTCACTTGATGTAGAAGTAATCAGTAAATTATATGTTACTTTTGATATTAGAAAAAAGCAGCCTCAGGAAGACATAAAATATTTAATAAAATTTTGTGAGATTATCCTCACACTTCAACATTTTCTGCAGTGTTGATCAGGCTTCTTCCTTTATATAATTTCCTTATAATGGAAATGACTAGTGCTCAGGAGCCAATGAAGTCTGAAAGGAGCCTTTCTATATGACCTAATCCAAAGCTGACCATGTTTCCTAGTAGAAAAAAGACAAGTCAGAACAAAGCTTATGCCTAAAGGAAGTTGTAAAGATGTCAAATGATATTTTTCTTTTCTATAGGAAACTACAATAAACATCTACACAAATAGTACAGTTTCCACCACATACTACTTGAAGCAGCTTAACTACTCTTCTGGATAGGCAGATGGAAACTGTAAACAGTTGGGTTCACTCAAACCATTCAACTAAGCCAGCTAGTCTGAGTGTTTTTGTCCATAATCAAACCAAAGGACAAGCAGGCTCCTTGTCTGATTTGGCCATGGGATGATCTTACTCCACTGTCTGTAGACAGAGGCTGTTGAGCTAAATTTAACTCCCAAATCTGGCTAATGTAAATACTCCAGCACTTCCCAACACATTTTTATGAATCATCAAGATTAATTAACTTCCTACTGCACAATATATACACTTTGAAATGTATTTCAACTCATCAAGATGTGAGAAATAACCCCCTCTTAATTAAGTTTGATAGAGGACAAACCTTTCAAAGCAAAGAACGAGAACTTTATTGAAGATAGATGAGTCAGCTGAGCTGGGTGCATCACAAAATAGAGGTACACCCACACTTAGATTTGCAGGCCTTTTATACCCTCCTTCCTAATTGCCAAGACCCTCACTCCGTTTCCCATTGGCTGGTATTCAGGAGCTTACATTCTTCATATCCCATTATTTCCTTATAGGGCAAGACTGCAAGCCCAAGTCTCTCCAATCAAATTCCATTCTTCCAGGCCTCAACTAACAGAACCCTGTCCATGTAACAACAGTGCTATAACCATGAGCTTACACAAAATGGAGGGAAAACCCCACAAGATGGCTGAAGCAAAAGACAAGCTACATTCCTCACAAAGAGATGACAAGTAGCCTTACTTGCAAAGAAGCTATGAGTCTTTTTTACCTTTAAGATGTTGTCGGGATGCTCTTTAGCAGAAGCAACAAACAAGTCATGTCCACAGACAACGCCCTCTGCGAGGAAATACTTGAACAACAAATTGGAGTAAAGGCCATATTTATCTTCCTCTGTGAAAACAAAAATAGTTGCATTTTTTTTCTTTCTTTTTTTTCCCCTCTTTTCTGACATTTATTTAGGAAGAACTGAAATATTTTGTTTCACAAAAAAAGTAAATGCAACTGTGTAAAGCTTCACTTTTTCATCTGCTGGAAGAAAACACACTGGGTAGAAAACCAGAGATAGACTTTCTTTATACAGAACCAACATGAAACTTAGTCCATTCTTTTTGTGACTTGAAAACAATTTCCTCCCTATAATAAATCACACAAGAAAATATTAAAAACTAACCAACCAAACAAAAAACTCAAACAAACAACAGAAACAAAACCCAAAGCCTGAAAACAAGAAAGTTGTTGTTCATATCTAACTTGTAAAAAATACTAAAGAAGGAAAACAAAAACCAGAACTTGGATTTGTACTAGAATAGTGTCTTTTGGAGCTTAAAGTCAAAAAGAACCAAGGAAGGGGAGTGGGAGAAAAAACCAAAGCAGATGCATGTCCAAAAAGGAGAAAGAACATCAATAGCAATGGGGTAACTTAGAAACAAATCACAGAAAAATAGTGCTGCACTGCTATGTTCCTAATATCATGCACAAGTACTGACACTATCAGTGCTTAGAAAGAAATTCACACCACAAGTTTTCAAATTCACTGGAGTAGGAACAGTTTTTCCAGAGATATTCCCCATCTTACATGGGATATTTGGCAAACCAGAATTTACTTCCCATTTCTTTTATTTAATTTTAAATTTAATATTTGGGACACTTTTTTTTTTTAAGGTAAAATGTATACACTTAAAATTTGGAAAATTTATTTATTTCATTTCTTTCTTCTTCAGAATAATTCTTAAAGATTTAGCACCAAGATTACCTACTTTGTTGTTAGGGACAAATACTTGTTTAAAAGTTTCCCTTTCATTAAACCCAATACATGAACTAAAAGTAACTCTAAAGCAACATTTCAAGATAGAGAAAGATGCTTCATAACACAGTAAGACAGGAAACTAAAAAAGTTGGACACCAAAATAAGCCAAAGGGAATACAGGAATTATAACACTATTTCTGCTAGTACTAGCTATTGATATATCCAGTTTATTGTAGAGTCTAAGGATTTTAAGAACTCAGAATGTATTTATATAATTTAGCCCTGATACTGTTAACCTGCTTAGTACTCTATATTAGCTTTCTAATGTACTTCCAATAATACATTAATCTTCCTAAAAAATAACAAGTGCAGTGAAAAATATGGAAAGATCAGTATGGTAAAAAGTACAGTACTAACAAAAGCTTACTGCTGACAGCACTGAGTTCTGTACTAAAATGCAGGACTGATTTCCAAAACCATTACAGAACTACAAACTGCAATTCCCTTGAAACTTTGGAGCTTGTAGTTACAAATTTTATAGAGTTTACTCTCACATGCTTAAAATGCCACTAATAGTGTTAGTGAAGAACTATTTTCCTAGGCGCTCAGCCCATGCATTGTGCTGTGACTGAGGATGTAGATCATGTACAAGACTAAGATGAAGACAAGACTCAATTCAGATAAAACTGAAGCACTACAGTCACAGAAGCAAAAAAAAAAGTAGAACTGACACTACCTAAACTTTTAAGGAAGTATTCCAGGCTTATTTTGTAAACACAGTCTTTGGAGCCTGCTTAGAGCTTAAACTGTTTCAACAAGAGGAAAACAAAATCTACATGCAAAGTTAAGTCTCCCTGTCCTGTGTCCAGGAACACACACAGCTCCTGCCTTGTAAACATTGGCCCTCTCTAGTTATTTATGCTTTGGTTGCTTACTGCAATACAATTGGTAATGTATTATTCACAGTATATTGACTTCCTTGTGTTAATCTCCTCTATTTAAGAATGAGAGCCCTCTAGAAATCAAAGTGACAGCATGATATCTACTTATTAATTTTTTTTTAAATGTCTGAGCCACTTAAAGAAGCCTCCAAGCCTCTCATATAATCACATCACTGTAATAGATGTCAGTGGAGGGAGACAATTTTGTCAGACCTCCCTCCCTTTGAACAAAAAAAAAAACAAAACACACTGTTTGGGAGCTCTGGAAGGATCCTCAGCAGTAACATTCACATCATCCTTGGGGAATCCAAAAATCTTGATTTCTTCATTTTTATTCACAGGTTAAAGTTCCCCTTCTTCACCATTTGAGGCACAGGAACACTAAGTTGGATTGCACGTGGACAGGACTTAACTGACATTTAATGTTGAATAAGCCAATATCTCATTTAGTTCATGTATTTTAAAGTCTGTGAATGTGCATACAGACAGAGAAGCTTTCTGGATCATAATTTTTGATATTAACCATTCCTTAGAAAGTAAACAACATGCTCAATTGTTTGCCAAACATAACAGAAAATTCATAAACCACAGATAAATATAAAAAAATCATACTGTGTGTTGGTGATTTAACTAAGACAAGAGGAAATAAGACTAGAGGAGTCAAGAAGAATTTTTACTAAAATTTCATTTGGAATGCTGAACTGTTAAAACAAACCATAAAAGTGAAGCAACAGGGCTGAGAGAAATAAATCTTTTTAGTGACCTATCCTAGACGAAATTCATTTTGTTGAGTAATAGGCTTATTTGTAATAGAACAAGAGTAGAGAGGTTCTTCCTCTATCATACGTTTCCAAAATTGAGTTTGCAAAATGGTAAGGAATTTTTAAGTTAGCAAATGAAAAACATTGACATTCAGTGTGAGAACACATCACTCTAGCATTAGCCTTTCCTTTAGTCTTGTTGCTTTGATTTTTGTAACAGTAAACTTAGAGTAAAAATAAGAAATGAACTATTGAAGAGCGATCTAAATATAAAACTCCTCATAGTCTGCTACAGTACTCTAAGGATTAAATGGGTCTCAGAAAGCCTTTACAAACAGTGTATCTTGAATTGTTAAAGCCAATGCATCTGTAAGAATCCCTCAGTTCTTCAATTTGTCAGATAGAGGATGGCTTTTTATTGATTCATTTCTAGGTCACTAAACTTTTGTGGTATTGAAAAGATCTAAAGTGCACCCATATGGGGCTTTTCTGATAGCATCCATTGTACCCTAGCTTCAATAGTTACTATTCTAAACCATAAGAGTACATCTTTCTTCTTGTAAATAAACAAACAAATCATTTAGCACAGGTACTTCACTGATTACATGCACAGAAAAACTGAATGAAATACTTTGAAGTGTATTTGTTTTCTGATAACTCTTGGACTTACTATTTTGATGGTCAGGATAAACTGTTATCTTTATTTTTCCAAATTATACCCACATCCAAAACCTCTCCTCTGCATGTGTAGGAACTAACACTCAAGTGAATTTTAGTCAGCCAAATCCTTAAGACAAGCCTGGCCGAAATCTTTATTCTTAGCCTCCATACTGAAGAGCTGTCCCATCAGCAGCCTTCATTGTGAACTTCACATTTAGCTAATAAGGCACGTAAACAAATAAGACTCTTGCAGCTGCAGACTCTTTTCTTGGTCCAGTCACCACAAGTCACACAACAGTCCACAGCTTTCTCTGATTCTTTTTGAACAAAGAGTGTTCTACAGCTAAGTAGCAGGTGAGTAACTAGTGAAGCGTAAAACTATACAAGGAAAAAGAGATTATTTACCTAGAAGTTATGCATATTGTCTCCAGGACAAAACCTCCTCTGATCCTACAGATAAGGACATAAATAAAATAGTTTATTGTGATCATTATCCATTGGTCTCTTTCTACAACAGCATGCTTTCATGGCTAACAAGAAAAAAGCAGTATTGTCAGTATCAGTGCAATGAATTCCAACATATAACCCTGCTGAAAACTAAGGATAAAGACCAATTCCTATTTATGGCTCTTTTCACCCCTACACTGTATAGGTTACTGAAAACATAAGAGACATTATCCACACCTTTGTGCATGAACTGTCTCTAGCTCCTACTCAGAGTAATCAGTAGGTCATAAATAAATACAAAACGTTAAGGCACTGTAGTTTAGTTGGGGCATAGAAAACAAAGCAAGCGGCTATGAACAAAGCACTGTAAATATATACTGTACAGAAAATGAAGGACAAAAATCTCATCTAACTATAGAAATTGATATGTAAATATGTGGCCTTAAAAAAAACCTCCAGCCATAACTGCTCCCTCTGCACAGAGCTATTCAGGTTTCAACAGAAGAATGGAGAATAAACACTGTGACTTGAAGAGGAACAAAGTCAGCAACAAAATCCACCATAAGGTGACAAATATATATATATATCGTATTTATAATATCTGTCTTTTAAATATCAATACCTTAAATGGCATGGAAGTCTCTGAAAAACTCCAGAAATAATTTATAGCATAACTGCTTAAAATGATGAGAGCTATAGGAGATAAAAATAAGACTAAGCAATGTAAGGTACAGATAGCTTTTATTTTTTTCTCTGGACAAAGTCTAGACAGGTTGCCCTAAAGCTGCCAAAAGCCTGTCATAGTCTATCAGTATTGATCATTTTTTCACCAGATAGTTCTACAGTATGGTACTGTGACCTAAGGTGTGTCTTTCTGTGGCTATGAAACATCTCTCTGAATTGCTGTAGGATATAAGATACCTTTATTTTAATAATCTGAAATTCCATTTAAAAGATACTTTACTAATGTCCACATTTACAAAGCCTGAGGGTATATACTTTGTGTCACTTGCATTTAATTAGCACATGCCAAAATGGAGTTGTCAAACATGTAAGTTACAATATCTGGCATTTGGCCATACTTCAGGAAGGTAAATTCTGGTAACTCGTATTTTGTAGAATTATATTTAGCAAATCGCTGCTTTGTACCTGTCTGAAGATTATCTTTTTCAACTTTCAAAAGATGATAAACTCAATTCTATTGACAACTGAAGAGAGCTCTTACCAGTCAGGTTAAATCGCATGTCTAACAAAAATAATAGTAGCTAATTAAAGAAGCTGAAACCGCTTCAAGGCTTAAAATGTACAAGTACAGACCTGCTTTTAACCAGATAACTTTAACTTTTCATAACTGACCTCAGCTACCAACAAAAGCCCTTCTACTAATAATCTTTAAGACATTTAGCTGTCAATGACCCTGTCAAAACCAAAGCATCTTAAAAGTATGCAAGAATAGGTACTTATAGGATACCCAGGACAGACCTATTTGAGTGTGCAGCAAGTCTTTATGCAGAACATGTTATATACAGGCTTGTATTTATAAAACAAAAGAACATCCTCCTGGAAACTTCCTGAGGCTGGCAAAGCAGACATACAACAGGTTGAAGTACATTGGAGAGGAGAGGAAGGAAAGGACTGTACTTAATTAACAGCTACAGTATTTGTTTGTTTTGAAAGGGGAGATTCTTCAAAAAAAGAATCTTCTGGAATCTTCTAGAAAAAATTCTTCTGCAGTAGTTGAACAGGTAACAAGTGGGCTCACATTCATATGGAACAAATTGTTTTGATCACGTTCAAATTTCATTTCACACAGTCAGAATGCTTATTTTACCACTTCTTAAAACCCAACACAGTAAGATCACCCGAAATTCAAGTGCTACTTAAAGTTCCAAATGCTCTTGCTAGATGAACAAAACCCTACAAGTTTGTGTTCCTCTCATAGCTAGGACCTTGCATGAGACTACATACCCTGAGCCTCAACTCTCTAATTCTCATATAAATAAAACTGTCAAAAGAATATATAATAGAATTAAATCCAGTTGAAAATCATGATGCTCTTTATTATGAATTGTGCATTTTTATTTCAAACAGTATTTTACAGTCTTACCAAGTAACCTGCGCCATTACTCCATCTTCAGAACACAATAGTTAAACTAAATATTTTAATACCCTGAATCTACTATTATTTGGTTAAATTAACCAAGATAATATGTCAAATAATGAAGACGAGCATTTAATTTGCAAAGGGAGCTAAGCTAAAAGTAATGCAATTTACTCTTGCCTTAGAGAATGTTGGAGGAAGGGGGAAGAATTTAACCTTTATATAACACTTGGAGTACAACGCAGAAGATCTTCCTAGGAGGTTTATCACTGACAGCTTCAATCCTGCATTATATTAAGCTTGCCTAGACTAATCTCATGACAGAATTTTTCTGTATATTGACAGGATATTCTAACAATGCAGATACAATTCTACCTGAAACAACTTTAAGAATTAGTCTAAAAATTTTTAGACTAATGACTCATAAATAAATATAGTTCTTACGTGATGACTTTTTGTATGTAATTACATGTTTCAAAATAATATATGGTAAGACTTGTCTGGGAAAAAAAGAGCAGCTTTTAAATCTAACCCAGAAAATTCTACTTCATGTTTCTGTGAAGCTAAGTTTAAGAACAGATCACAAATAAACAAACAACACAGGGGATAAGTAAATGAAAACCCACCACTGAGTACTGCCAGCTTTGCACTCAGAAGACGGGAAAAAAATCTTATAGAAATCCTATCATTTCAAATCATTGAGTCTTGTCATCTTTTTTATTAGAACACAAAGCTCACTGCCTTTATATTTTCTTTATCTGGTGCCATTAAGGTCAGGTCAAATGGATAGCTAACCCAACTGTAGCCAAAAGCAGGTATTTGGGAAGAGGGAATAAGAACTGAACAAGCAAATGTGATGCTTCACTGAAGCACCTGCTCAACCTCCCACCTCTTGTAGCTCATAGACTTCCTTACCTGGACTTGATATCCTCTAATGCAGCCATCTGCATTGCCTTCTCTTCCATCATGTTTCCAGTTTTCCACTGAGACCATGATTTTGATTTTTATTTTTTTTTTAACATTCACAACACCCTATGGTGAACTATTCCACCACTTGATTGCATGCCATCTGAAAAACAACTTTCTTGTTCTTAATGACAATTTTCCAGCTAGTGGGTTCATCCGATGTCTCTCAGTTCATGGAAGTGAATGTTGTAATGGGAAGACAAACCAAAACTAATCTAATTTCACAATCTCTGAACTATGTAAACTATGATAGGTTCTAGCAGTTTTTTTGTTCTTCCTTTGTCCATAGCAAGACTGCAGCTCTTCTCAAACAAAGTGAGAATATGTGAGGGAAACAACTAATTTCCCCAGCTCGAGTCTGTTTTGCCTGTGACAGTACTTGGTGACTGATCTCTCCCTGTCCTTATCTCAACCCATAAGTCTTTTATTATATCTTCTCTCTCCTGCCCAGCTGAGGAGAGGGAGTGCTAGAGCAGCTTGGTGGGCACCAACCTTGACAAACCCATCACAATCCTTCTTTCCTTTTGCACCGTAGTTCAAAGTCTGCAGTTCAGCAATGCCTCCAACAGCATTCAAAACTGGAGTCTGTATTTGTATTTTCTAATCTTTCAGGTTTTTCTTTCTTTCACTGTCCTCTACCAGTTCTCATAAACATTAATGCTCCTAGTACTTCATCAGCAAACCGCCTAGGCATATACTAGTCTGCTTTTTCCCCAGGTAAAGCTGAAATCTAGTTACTGTTCTCAATTATGATGATGATGAGATTTCAGTGTTCCTTCTGGGTGAAGATTAATACAAAAATTCTTAAAATTGCCCTCTTTCTCAATATTAATCAATTATAACTAGCTTTTCCACTTCAAGTAACCAACCAGACCTTCTCTTGGACTTCTCAGAACTGTTGAGGTACTTAAGAAAAGCCTGTATCACTCTTGATAATTCTCCCTAGTTGTACTTTACTCTGTACCTGAGTTTTTCAGCTTTTGTCTTTACACTCCCATTTTACAACTTTGCACTGATCCTTAACAACCTGTGAGGCATGCAGAAGCCAAGGATTTAGCCAAAGTGATACCTTATCAAACTTAGAATCTTCTGCAATGTGAAACTGGCCTCCTCATCTGTAATAACACCTTTACTTTTATCTTCCAGATTTTACCTACCAGTTTCAAAGCTACTGACAGTTGTCTTCCTGTAATCTACTGTATAACTTAAAGTAATAAAGACACATTTAAGACTTTAATACAAAACATTTGGCACTTAATATGTAGGCACTAAGACACTGCTTGTATCTCAAAATGCTTTGCAATGCGATATATGTTTTCATTAATTGTAAAAATAAGGAAATTGAGGTATTTTACCTCTTATTCAATAGGAGAAAACAATCACACAACTTTCTAGACTCCAACAGCTCAGAGAAATTGCAGTGACTGGAAAGCTAAGAGCTAAATCTGTTGTCCCTAGGCTCCTAGTTCTCTGTTCAAGCAACTTCGTATCAAAAAGTAGTATTTAAACTACACCATTATAATGCCATTATACTATTATTGTATTGTTATGTTATGTCAAGATGTGGAGACAGATGCAGATGTTTTTCACATAAATACAGGTGTTTCTCTAATGATCTTTCACTTTTTCCCTGTAACATCAGTTATTTTTCCTAGGAAAGTAACAAGCTTGAAAGTTTTTCAAAAGAACCATTAATCTTATGAACATTTAAAACAGGAAAAACTCCACCACACTTTTATCACCGTTCAGGCCTTACGTATGTTTGAAGTAGTTTTGTATCCTTAGAAGCCCAACACTAATGAAGTGCTGTAACAAAGCAGATGGTATTTCATTCAGTTTCTCTTCTGCAGTAAGGATCACCTTTACCGCAAGCATATCACAGAATCATTATGGTTGGAAAGGACCCTCAAGATCATCTAGTCCAACCGACAGCCCTACACTACTCTTACCCCTAAATCATCCCCTGAAGAAACACATCTATCCTCTTCTTAAAAACCTCCAGGGATGGTGACTCCACCACCTCCCTGGGCAGCCTATTCCAATATCTCACCACTCTTTCAGGAAAGAAATTCTTCCTAATATCTAATCTAAACCTACCCTGGCACAACTTAAGCCCATTCTGTCTAGTCCTGTCACTAGTCACAAGGGAGAAGAGGCCAACACCCGCCTCCCTAGAATGACCTTTCAAGTAGCTGAAGAGAGCAATAAGGTCTCCCCTCAGCCTCCTCTTCTCCAGGCTAAACAACCCCAGCTCCCTAAGCCTCTCCTCATAAGGCCTGTTCTCCAGACCCCTGACTAGCTTAGTTGCCCTTCTCTGCACCCTCTCTAGTAGCTCAATGTCCTTCCTAAACTGCGGTGCCCAAAACTGCACACAGTACTCGAGGTGTGGCCTCACCAGTGCCGAGTACAGTGGCAAGATCACCTCCCTGCTCCTGCTGGTCACACTATTCCTGATACAAGCCAGGATGCCATTGGCCTTCTTAGCCACCTGGGCACACTGCTGGCTCATGTTCAGCCGGCTGTCAATCAGCACCCCCAGATCCTTCTCTGCTGGGGAGCTCTCCAGCCACATCTTCCCGAGCCTGTAGCGCTGCTCGGGGTTGTTACGACCAAAATGCAGGACTCTACATTTACCCTCATTAAAACTCATCCCATTGGCCTCTGCCCATCGATCCAACCTGTCTAGGTCCCTCTGCAGAGCCTGCCTACCCTCAAGCAGATCGACACTCCCACCCAGCTTAGCGTCATCTGCAAACTTACTAAGTACATGTACTAAGTGCATGTACAAGACTAACTTGTAAGAAGTAAGAAGTGAGTCTTCCCTCACAACTGTGGCTTTGGCTGCTATGCTTCAACTGAGGGGCACGGGAAATGTTTCTTGGCCCTAACTTCAGTACATAGATTAAAACAAGCAAACCACATCAGAATAGGACTTTAAGTACCTATACATTCTATACTAACCAATAAGAAGAAGGGTTCCAACAGCTACTCCTCCACCTGGAAACAAAAGAAAATGAAGAATAAAATAAGACTAGATTTTAACACTATATTAGAGAACAATTAAGTTTTCTTAGTTTATAAGTCAAAGAAAGGTGGTAACAGGGAATTGAAAAATATAAAAATGAACAACATTTTAATTACCTTTGCAATACTTCCTACAATTCTCTATTATGAAATAATTATACATTACTTGTAATTATATATTACACATTACAATTACTTTCACAATATACTGTACTATCATCATTGTGGTAAAAAGATCCTGCAGAGCTCTATGCAGCTACGCTCAAGTATTACAATAATGAGGCATGGTCTGAGCTGGTGAATTTTTACTTGGATGACTCAAGTGAGTAAACATTCTCCAAATTAAATCTGCATTAATCACTACCAGGTGATACTCCTTTCTTTCAAGAACCTTGTATGTAAAGTGACTTACTAAGAGGTTAACAAATTCCCGCCCAAGTCCATGAGGTAAAATCCTGCCTCCACTGGTTTTTATCTTATTGGTAGAAACAGACATGGCAATGAGGCAGGATTTCACCCAATGACACCTGGACTGACAGGTCATAAACATCATAATGCACAGGTGAAAAAAAATACTATTGAAGTATTTTATATTATGTCTTGGGCATGAAAACAGCTCTATGAATGCAGATGATTGAAATATTTGTTCAAGAAATACATTTTGACAGATTTATACATGGCCACTGTAATTTTTTTCGTGCTTAAACAATTACAATCAATGCTTATGTTAAAATCACAGAGGACTGAATGAATAACAGAAAGAATAGAATACTCTCAATATGTTTTGATATACAGATTTTTATCCCATTGATCTCAACAGTATGGAGGACCATAAAAAAGCAAAACAAAAGAAACAAACCAAAAAACCCCCAATAAACCCCACCAAAACCCCAAACCTATAAACTCCCATCCTGACTGCTTTATTTCCCCTTTGAAGAGACAGCACGCATGCTTATGTAACAGTACTTTAAATGCTTGTCCCAAGAAGGAATTGTTACAAAGATGGTGAAAAAACTCATTTTATTTTAGGTGAAGAGTAAACCAAGACTGAAAATAGTAGAATGACTTGAAATGAGACAAATGTTATGCTGAACAATCATATCAGACCGTGACAGGGAAGCTAAAATTCTTGGAAGTGTTCATTTGGTCATATGTAAGTAGCCCACTGCATGAAGGAAGCTGCAGTATGTCTTCTGCAATTACATACTGCTTTAAAAGCAAGTTAGGAGCAAACTGAATCACATCATCACAATATCCAAACCTCTTGATAAAAGAAGTCAATACTGGACAGCATAGATGGACTCTACTGAACAGGAGAATTCAAGCCTATCAATTTAAGAGCTCTATAAACTTCACTTGAAATTTAGTCCAACGGGGATTGGACCAACCTCTTAAATCTATAGCACTGCTAGTGGGACTACAAATGTCTGCAGCACCTGTAATGTTGACAACTAGAAGGAAGAGAAAAAGCAAATTTCTCTCCTGGAGGCCAAAAAAGGGCTAATATTGTTGCATAATAACACCAGAATTAGAAACACAGCAGAATCACTGTCAGCAGTATATCACAGTAAAAATGTTTACTAATTTCATAGTTGTAGTTCAACACATCAGATTTTTTAAGCTATGCTCCTGAGTAAAGATGTAAAAATGCCTCAATATTTATGGCAAGCTTATAAAGTAATCAAGCAATTCCTAAATGTTTAAAAAAACCTCCAACAAACCAGAAACATAGCATTTATCAGAAACTTAGAATCACTCATGAAATTCCCATGTTCTAATACACCAATTTTTGTTTAATTTTATTTGTACAGGAGATAAATGCAAATGAACCCAAAATATGTACTACAGGAGAAAGAGGAAAAAAAAAACAAACCAAAATCAGAAGTCATACAGATGGCTGCTATAAAGCATGCCTCTACTGTTCACTACATTCAATTGTTCAGGGAGACTGAACATATGGATTTCTAACAACAGTTGTTTAAAACCACCATATGTTCTATACAGTACAAAGAAAAAAACAGCTCAAAATTATGAGATTTTAGCAAATCATAGCTTGACACAGAAAAGGTGATCAAACCAGCCATAAGTAATGTATTACTCAAGGACCTAAAATATTAGTTATAAAAAGGTCACTTGTAGCTACCACAGAAGTAGCGCCTCTTCTGCTTTTAAATTGCTTGCAGAAGAGAATTTGTCTGTCAAACAGTATGTCACCACAGTCAAAATTCTCACAAGATGTATTTTCAGATCATCAATGGTACTATCTCTTTCTACAAGCCAGAGTTGTGATGTACTGGTACATACCCTGGTTGCTAAAGGCAAACTTGGGGCAGAGGATTGGCTTTACATTATTAGATATAGTGAACAAGTGTATTTTGTTGGAATGTAAAACTATTGCAGTTACCATGGTTACATATTCATATTACATTGAGCAACAATAATAGTAAATTAAGCAAAAACAGACAACAGTAAAAAGTAACAGGAACGCTGACAGAATCAAAAGAGGTAAAAATCTTCAAGATTCTTAAGAAAACTGCTGTTAAGTTGTAATTCTTTCTAATTTTGTTATTTTTCCTTTGTCAGTATCTAGGCCAGTAGTACACATAAACAACTAAGAAAGTCTTGCAAGTTTCCCCACTGCTACTTAAATCAATGAGATTTAAGATCTCCTGGACAGAAACGCAACAAACTTTGCAACTTGACAAGTGCCCCTGCTACTTTTAAAGTGATTCTTGACACAGGCTGCAAAAACTACTTTATAAAATGGATACTTTTGTATTTACCATTACTTATACAGGATAGCCTTAGAAAGAAAAGTTGATATTCCTATACTCCATGTACTCCTCCAAGGATGAACAAAGCTGAAGTCGAGCCTTCCTCACCTGAAAGTAGTCCCATCTATGTGCACTGAAAATGCACTGCAACTGTATCAGTAGCTACTAAAAGGATCATGCAGCCCTAGTGCACACAGACGAAACATGCTGTTTATACCAGTGAAACGAATCAGTTACCAATCCAAGTAAGCACTGCTAGTCCATGCCACAGATTGTAACATAGCAAAGGTCACAACAGATCTGTCCAAGGAACTATCTAGCATCTTGACACTGAGAGTAAGCAAAAGAAGATTCACAGACAGTAAGAGCAGAACCACATCAGTGTTACACCTAAACTGGGCATTTATGATGATCTAGCACTAGCAAGCAAGACAAACACTGAGAATCCAGTCTTATGGTCAAAAGCATTCTAAAAATTGCCAAGTTAATTCAGCAGGTGTTTTTCAAACCTGAAAACTTCAGATCCTTTACTATGAGATTTTGAAATATGACAAAGTAAACCTAGAGAGTAGCTTTCCTAACTCTGAAAGGTTGCTTAAACCGACTTAAATGCACAGTAAATAGCAACGTTCTTCATAAGCAGGCCAGGAAGGGGATGCACCTGGCGGTACCGCCTCCCTCGTCCTCACACGGGGGCGGGGGAGCTCAAGGCGGGAAACGGAGCCTGCTTTGCCCTTTCCTCTCCCCCTCCCCTCATTTCCCCCCCGAACCCGGGAACTGTGGGGAGAAAGGAAAAGCCTAGGGGAGTATCTGCGGGGTCATGGAAGGTAAATATCAGGCAGGGCCTGGCAAAACGCCTGGGCCGCTGAGCATGGGTGGGGAGGGGGCAGCAAGCCGGGTCCCAGGTCCCGCTCCCCACCAACCTAGCACACAATCCAGGGAGGGGAGCCCGCTGGAGAGCAGCAGCTGCCCGTGGCGAACGGAAGGCCGAGTACCCGCAACAGCGGCCAGACGGCTGCCAGCCGCAGCCTTCCGCTGGAAACTGGTGGCCCCGCGACCCCGCACCGCCCCACTAGCTGCCGCCATCTCCGCCGCCTCTCAGTTGACAGAAGCGAGTGGACGCCGGGAAGAGTCAAGTCTGTTTCTTTCCACCAATGGGAGAGCGGCATGGGAAACGCGCTATCCAATGGGAGACCGCGTTGTTTCCCGGTCCCGGGCTAAGGGGGCGGGGGAATGGCCGGGGCGCCCGGTAGCGAGCAGGCGGGTGAGTGTGGCTGGGTGGCAGGAGGGAGTGGGGTGCTGCTGCAGCGGGGAACATAGACCTCTGGTCAGGGCTGAGGGGGGCCGGTAGTGGGAGGCGGTGGCTGAGTGCTGTCCCGTGCCGTCCCACCCTGGCGCGGGGCTGGCCTGAGGAGGTGGGGGGAGTGCGGTACCGGTGGCTCGGCCTCGCCGGCAGTGCTGTGGAGGGAAAAGCCCCGCGGTTTTCTGTCATGGGTTGGGATGCCTGAAATGTCAGTAGGGCTTGAAGTACACTGAGTCGTGAAGGGTGAGGCTCGCCTGGCATATGAACCCCTGAGTTATCTCCAGTGTCTCTGCTGCTCTGTCGGCATCACCCGTTCGAAGCTTCTCTGGTGTGAGAGCCCGGACAGGAGCAGGAAGGGGAACGTATTTGTAAAACTTTTTTTTTCTCACAGTACTTAGATAACTGTATATTAATATAGTGTATAAATATGTTTGAAGTCCATCTCTTGTTTGTAAATAGTCTGTAGTAAGTGTATGGCTGAAGACTTCTCACTTGGAAGCAAGTCTTTGCATCAGTATGGTGTCTTTGGACAATGCCATAAGCCAAGATCTATATCAGAAGTTGATTTATGTGGGAAATGGCATTTCTGTGCTTTATTAGCATTACTGATTCATTATTACTGATTTTACTAATCTGGCTATTTCAGAATTTCATGTATTTTTAAATAAGGTGGCATTTTTGTTATAAATGCTTTGAGACATCCTTTGAAATACAGAGAAACTGTCTCTTACATTGTATCTTATCACAGTAGAAGTTATACTAGAAAGTAGAAATAGTTTGTCAGTGTAAGTGAAGAATTAAAAAGTATTGCAGTAGTTTGGTTTATTTATTATTCTTGCTCTAGGGACAGATTTGAAATGCAGAGAAAGTAAAGAACATGGGGACAATTGCAACTGATGAGACTTAGTCTTAAGTTATTTCTTGTCAGCTGGGCTATGGCAACTGACTATGGTCATACTCCGCTCACTGTGAAATGGGCAAGTTTAAACCTTTGTGTCCAGATCAGGGTGTTTTAAACTGTAGAATAACCAACTTGTTTCTCACAGCTCACATATTATCATGTAGACCTGATCAAATGTTAACAATTTTAACTGCAAATCCTTACTGTAGTTTGAAGAAATCAAGTTCTGAATTTTCTATTTCTTGTAAACTTACTGATCCAAGTCAACTACTTGCCTATCCCAAACAGATTCCAAGATGGATTAAGGGGATTTTGGGTGAGGTTTCCCTAAGGAAAAAATAGAGGGAATACAATGGGTGACTGAGAGCAGCCAAAACATCTGGGAAAAGATATGCTTGGAATTTGATCTGCAAGTGTGCTTGCCATTTATCTTCAAAATAAATCTGTATTTAAATCTGTACCCTATGGATTTGGTCAAAATCTTACCATCCCTAAAGTAGCAGCACTTCTTAAAATGTGCTTTAGATATTTTGTGCTTGGTAAGAGGAAGCACTTCTTGTGGCTGTCATTGACTCCTTGGGTTGCAGATCTAAGCTCTTAGGACCTTCAGTTAATGTAAGCTGTACTGTCTGAGCAGTGTTTCTCAACAAGAAGATATTTCCCTTGATTTCAAATGAATGGTTTTGCTGCATTTATTTGTGCCTTGTAAGACTCAGGGTGTGCTCTTGTCCTTCTGTGGCAATGATCAAAATGCTTTCTGAAATAAAACACATCAGTGCCTTCTGTTTCAAAACTGTGTCTGCCTGATAAGTTTAGACTGATATTTTTCTGTTGGGTTTTTGTATGGGATAGAGAACTACAGAACAGCATCCTAGTAGCAGTTCTCATTCAAAATTTTATTAGTGTTTGCTCTTACCTCACAGAGCTGCTTCCCTCATCAGTTCTGGAATGGGATGGTATTAGACTGTACTGATTAAAGTTTTATAGTCACCAAATCAGATTAGCTGTTGAGTCACCTGACTAGGTAGGGTTTGCAGTCATGTGATCCTGTGCCCTGCTGAGCTCCTGCTGGCAGCTGAAACAAGGTAGTTTGCTTTTGAGATGTTCTTAAGTATCTAACAGCATGGGTTATGGATTATGGCTGCAAAGAAGATGGCTTCATTTTCCTGATCTTTGAACTAGCTAGAATGGGCTAAGTTTGAAAGTGCAGGATCTTCAGGCCATGAGCCAACAACTGGAAAGAATGTTTAATCCTGGAAGTTCTGACACCAGAGGACCTGGGTTTTTTTCAGTATGAAAAAAACTTAAAGACTACTTATCCAGTCAGTCTGTGGAAAACACCAGGATTAGCAGGAGGGTTTAAGACATAGCAGTTGTATGATATTATATAAAACATGATATGATTTTTTATCAGAATGCCTCTGTTACCTAAATGTATCCTGGTGGGTATACTAAGCAACAGTGATAAAAATTTAAACTCCTGTCAAACTTCAACAGCTTTTTAATTAGAGATAAACAAATTAGGAGGCATGAGTTAGTGGTATGTGCTGAAGGCAGTACTAAATCATTAAAATGATTATTTGATGTTTCTGTAATTTCAGATCAAAAAATGTCGAATAGGCAACTTGTAAGCAATGGGGGGGAAAACTCTGATCAACATGCAAAGGAGTATTTTGTATTATGGCTTTTGATATTCTGCAATGTTTTCTGTACTGTTTTCCATGTCCATACAAAGCTTACTTCAGGATGAAAAACTAGACATTAAGACAGATTGATTCTAGCATTTTCAGATGCTTATTCCAAATAACCATGTTATTTCTATTACAAAGCTACAGTATGGGTACATGTTGGAGTACAGGCAATGTTTACTCCTCACCTATGCTGGGGGATTTTATAGAAGGTGCATTTTTTGGATATTGATATTTTTGTTCATAGTCTCTGTAATATTGTGAGACCTTAAACTTGTGAAATGCTTTGGCAAAGCACTTGAGGCCTGCCCATGGCAGAAAAGATTTAACCAATCACCTTCAGAATTCTTTTTAAATTATAGTTTGTCTCTGCTTACTGAAATAGTTTTAAGGATTTTCCATCATGGAGAATTTTCCACCTCTTTTAATGTTAGCCAAAACCAAACAGTAATGCTTAAAAAGTAAGTGCTTCTGAAGTAGTTTCTTAGATGAAACAAAATCTGGGTGCTGTGTCTTCTAGTTGCACAGGCCCACCTGTCTGACCTCTCCTCTGACATACAATGCTATTCTTATGCTTACAGGTAGCTTCTGAGTACTGTGCTGAAATGTAGAATCTGTATTGCTGATACTGTTTTTTGGCTTAGCTTTCAACAACAGGCTTTGACATCCATTGGAGTCTAAGAGGCAAGCTAGCTGAGATTTGGAAAGTTCCTGTTCTAGGGTCAAATGATAATCTGAGAGTTAATTGAAAATAAATTTCCATGTTGAAGAGAGCAAAGATAGCAGTCTTTGCCAATGTGTCTACATGTAGAGATTAACTTCTTGCTGAGTCCCACAAACTTGTAATCTCAGTTTTCCAGTGTACTGGTCAATGATACATTCTGATCTTTGTGGCTTCTATAGATATTCCAGACAGGTAGGTTAATGCTAGTTTGGTTATTCAGCTACCACCAGTGTGGAAGAAACTTCAGACAGTGTAATAGCCACTGGCAAGCAGTTTTTCTGTCTTAGAGTTATGAGCTGCTCAAATCTTTAGTCTGAGAAAGATATGGGAAAGCGCAGTGCTTGAACTGAAATGCATTGAGCAGTACATGAAGAGGCTTTTTGGACTTCAGGCAAAAATTGAAATTAAGATTTTTGTTCTTCAGTGTGAATTATAAAGTTAGGTAGAACATAAGCAAGCAATCTAGTAAAACTTGCTTTAAATATAAAAAGCCACTGGCTACATAAGAAACTTGTATTTCAAATCTGGAATAACATTGTGATAAAAAGCAGAAGATACTGAATATCTGACACTGAATATCTGCCAAGCTGTATTTTAGCAAACTTTCATTATTCTTTATCTCAATGGATTCTGCTTTTTCCACCTCTTATACTGAGCCTGCCAATTCCATGCCAAAACTGCTGTATTTGCTGAAATTCCATTTTTGAAATGTTGTATTTGCTGACATCCCAAGGTCATAAAAATAACAATACTGTAACTGCAGTACAACTTGGGGTATTGTAAAAATGGGAATGAGACAGAATTAAGGTTGTGGTTGCTAGTGTAACTGAACTGCATTAATTGTTTCAAGGTCCTGTCTTGGTTTTGTATGAAAATGTGTTATTCCATTGTAGTGGGGGGACTCATTATAAAGGAAGTAATGTATCTGAGTTTTTAGCTGAAAAACTTGTATCTACTTGATCTACTTCTTCACTTTCCATATTTCCATTATGTCTGTGATTAGAGCTGTCTGTGTCCCTGTTAAAGGAAGAAAGACAATTGAGCATTTTTAAAACACATTTTTGTTTCTGAGGAAACTGTTGCATATTGGAGCTGCATGTTTCCACCATTTGTCTTTATCAGCTGTTCTTCCATTGGTCCAAGAAGTGTGAAGCAGTGTTTGATCTCAATGTTCTCAGGCTGTTGCTGAGACATACTGATTTTTTTTTAAATAGGATTTTTAACCTTTCTGACAAAAAAAGATCTAAAATTCTCAATTCTTAAATTGTAGGAAGATCATCCATCTTCCCAGCATGCACACAGTATCAGTGACCAGTCACTGTTTTGCCTTTTTAAAAGGCAGTATGTTATGGAGGAAAGAGCAAGGCAAATTGTGTGCTTTTGGAGCAAGCCACGTTAGTAAATTTAAATGAAATAAAATCTGGTCACTTTTTAAATTAAAAAGTGACAGTTTGAGAAGGCAGTTTGGTCAGGGAGATGTAATTAGTGAAATCATACAAAGATTGTTTCTGTACTGTTTCCGTTTTACAAGTACTTGGGTCCTCATTTGAAATTGGGTTTGGGGTGGTTATCTGTGGTAACATAAAGCCATATATAGGCCCTCTTTGGGAATCTGCTTGGTATCGATGACAATGCAGTTTGTGGGGCTGGTGTGTCCTCAGCATCTTGCAGGTGCTCTGCACCTCAGCATATAATCATGTGCTGAATTTGAGACAGACACTTCTGCTTATTTGATTCACTCCGTAGTTGCTTTTCTCATGTATTGTGTCGGCTGTATCTTTTACTTTAAACCATCAAATTAAGTAATAGTTTATGCTGGCTTTTTATTTTATTTCATGCATTTAAGACCTGGAACTCAGATAAAAAGATAGTTTCAGAATAAATTCAGTATATTATTTATGAGTGGAGCAACACATTAGCATTGAGTTCACAATAGATCATATCGCTTTTATTCCATCTTACAAGCTTAGCAGCACAAACAGAATAATCAACATATTATTTGGCTGTCATCTGCTGAACAGAAACCAGAGATCACAAGGAGGTTTTCCCTAGCTGCAGTGATGGCCTTTTTGTTCCAAGCCCCCATCTGGGAGGGCCATGGTGTGTTATCATATGGAACGCGGGGTTTTCTGTAATCTGCTTAGCTGCACTGCAGTTTGAATCTTTATTCCATGTTTGTGTAATTTATAATTTTAATGAGACCATGGCTCTTGTGGGTTTTGAAATATATTAAAAGCTCTTTTGTGCATATGCTTTTGTTCTTGCTTAATAGGCTCAGTGTATTTAAAACTGATGAATTTTTATTCATGGATTTGGATGTCTGGGGATTAACTTAGACTGAATATCATTGCACTCATCTATTGATGTTTGGAACTTTTTTTAATACTTGTATCTGTAAGTGGAGAAGAATTTGCAGAATTTGTTTTATACATAACAGCTCAGAAATGGGTAATAAAATTTTATTGAGCAATGAGGAAAAAGTACTGATTACAGTTTAGTTTTACTGCATAAACTCACAGGAGATACAGTTTGTGCTATGGAAAAATAAGTAGTTGAATCCACCTATGTGTATGTATTTAGAACTTTGTAACAAAAAACAATTTGGGAAAGCCATCAAAATGTTTGTAGAATAATAGCAGTGACAAGCAGTTGATTTGCATTTTTCTTCTGTTCACGTAACTAGGAACTGTAAAGACTGAACTCAAACTGTTTCCTTTCTCCTATTTTTTAACACCTTTTTTAATGCAAGGTGTGCATAAGGTATAGATTTTAAGTGGCTAATGTGAAAATTGGACTTGTAACTCTGTCTTAGTTAATTAAAATTGATTTTAAATGTTTACCTGTCTGTGTCTCAGCATTTTTAAAGATAGATGTATTTAGCTCAGAAAGTGTATTTTTCTCATTCACCAGGAAAGTGACTGTTCTGTCTGTCAGACCTTTGGTGTTTTGTCCTGACTGTGACATTGTTACAGGAAACTGTTAAGTGAATATTTCAACATTCCTCAGAGGCTTAAATCTGCTATGTACAACCATGCCTTTGCTCAGCTATTTGGATTTCACTGTTCAGCAGAGACAAGTGTATAGAGCTGCAGAGGAAGATAGAAGCCCTGGAATACACCTGACCATTAATACAGTGTTTTATACAGAGTGGTGTGACTGTTAGGGCTTGCTTCCCAAAGGTAAATAAACCCAGTGAAAACTACTTGAAATCTGTTTTGATAAACTGCTCATTCTTATGTAGGTAGTCTCAAGTTGTTTGGTGCCAGAGGATTGCATTATGTGAATTTATCTTTATGGGTCTGAGCTCCTTGTCAGCTTTAGATCAGTAGGTGAAGGAGCACTTGTCAGAGACAAGTTGTTAGTGCCTAGTAGAGATAATGTGGAAAAATCTTCTCTTGCAGAATACTACCAAGCTTTTTCAGTTTTGCTGGACTGCATCCAGTGTTTCTTCTAAGAAAATCAACAGCTAGAAATACAAATCATGTTCTGCCTGACCCCATGTATAGAAAGACCTTTTGAAAATTTCGGGAGGAGTCTGTTAGCTAAGGAAAAACTGAAAGTGTCAGTAGATAGTGGAAACCCCAAAATTAGAAATCATCATATAATGATTATTACATAAAGCAAATGTGACTGGAATTTTATTGTAGTGAAAAATTAATATCAAGTCAAATAATCTTCTTAGGCACACTTTCATTGGCTGAGACTTTGATTTTACTGTATTTAAAATTTTGGCACCATATATTGAACTGTTTTACACAATGCCATTGGTTATCTGGAAATGATAAATCTGATCATTGAGTTCCTGATTTTATTATGTACACAGTTAATTGTAATCCAAGATTACAGCAAACAAGATGCCCATTTCTAGCCAACCTATGTACATTTCCTTCAGAGTGTGATTATTACAGAAGCAAAGAATACAAAGAATATCATTTGTCCTATCCTCACAGGAGCTGTCAGTAAAAGATGTAATAGGGGATTTAGGAATCTGGAAATGGCCAACTAATTTATGTGAATCTATTTTATTTCAGCTAGAAAGACCAAGCTCTGCTTCGTCTGCACTGCATATTGCAGAGCACAGGCTGTCTATAGAAAACCAGGCGGCTGCATATGGATAGTCCCTTGATATCATTCACTTGCTGTGTAATCTTATTATGCAAAGTTCTAATCTTCACCTAGAATGAATGCCTCTGGGTCAGAATATAGTCATATCAGGGTTTTTGAGGTCATGTTTTGTGATCCTTAGCTTATTCTTCTAAGTGGGGCTGGGATTTAAAGACTATTCCCCAGACACTAGCAGAGATAGACGGCAAAACCTGCTGCCTTTTTGGAAGACAAGACCAACATGAGGTCCCTGGTAGGATTAAACTTGATTTGTAGCTGTAGGATTTTTTAACAGATGTATTATTGGACAGGGAATAGGGGGCCACCAGCACAGTGAAATTGGATCACGATTGGCATTCTCAGGGAGTCTGCTGGCTGCTAAAACAGCAGCTGCATGTGGATTTGACTTCTTTCAGGTGAAGCGACTTCCAGTCATTTGGAAAGGATGGGATGAAAAGGAACCTTGGTGATAATTTTGATGTCTGCAAGATTTAGTACCAATGTAATGGGATTATCGGTAACACCTTCACTGCAGAAAAAGCCACCTGGTGCTATAACTGGCAGCAACTGAGAACTAATCCTTTCCCATCTCTTGGATGTCATTCATGAGGCTCAAAGTGATTTCCACCCTGCTAGCTGTGATTAATTTTATAAACAAATAAACAACAAAAAAAATCAAATTATAAAGGCATAGGCTACATAAGGAAAAGGAAACAGGAAATAAAATGGAAAATGTAATTCTATTATTCACCCCAGGGGATAAACTACATAGTTATTGTAAAATAAGCAAATTGTATTCTACATGATAAATATGGATGTGTAACTTTTTAAATCAGTGTGTAAAAATAGTGCCTATTTCAGTATAAAATTATCAGCTCCCTACTCTATGATAGTAGGTAGTACCTGGAAGTAATCACAACAGGTTTTATGCTGTTTGTTCTGCCATAAGGATGTTTATACAACAGATCCATTAAGTTTTCAAGGGGCCTGTGACTTAATTTGTTTTATTGTGCTTAATGGTATTATGCTGTACATCGTGGAGTTGCTTGCTGACAGCACTTTGTATTACAACTAATTGTCATCTGGAAAAAGTTCAGCTGTTTACCTTGTGATCAACAATATGGCATTGGTTTAGAAATGTACTGATTAATAGTTTTGAGGAAACAATTATATTTTACTGATGCTTAAGCTAGAACAATTGTAAGATAAATATTCTGTTTGTTTTAATAAACTACTGTTGTTTTTTCTTGACTTACTATGACCATTCACTTATTAACTAGAAGTTGTTACTTAACTCCATGGAAACTTTCAGGATTGTACTTTTTCTGTGGAATGAACATTAGATGTATAAAAACGGATCTTAATGTTAAAAACAAAACCCCCAGTCCTCTGAAGTTATGTTGTTGGGTTCATACTGTGTATTATCTATGTGTATCCATGCTTTAACTTGAAATTAACTTTCTTGAGTAGTAGTAAGAAGTCTTACATGAGTGAAGAATTTTTGCATCATTATAATGAACATCTGATAAGCTTGAGCATTTAAAAAAATCCATTGTGCCTCATTTATAACTAGGATGTGAAATACATGTCGCAGGGGTTAAGAATTTAAGACAACTGGTGACAAAATTTGAGACCTCTTCACTTCATGTTCTATCCTCATGGTTAGTTTTATACCATGACAGCTTTAGCAGTAGATAAAGCTCTGAAACCTGTGTTTCCTTGAATAACTTAAAAATCAATCGCTCTTAATTCTGAGTGACTTTGGACATCAGAGAGAAACAAATGTGTTCGGTATAACTATGAGGATGTGTCATCCAAAGACTGCCAATAAATTGGTTTAAATCAGTTTTGAAATTTATTTCCAGAGACATAGCAGTTGTTTATAGTTTCATAATAATAAAAAATAGTTCTAGTCTGATAGCTGTTGGCATGAGAGGTTTGCATTTTCTCTTAGAGTCTGTTAATGTCTCTTAATGTTACCATTCCATTTGATGCAATCAACATTTACTTATTCTTGACAATGTAACACAATGTTTACAGTTCCTTTTTATCTGGAATATCCACAGGTGCCTGAATTCTGTAGTGTCTTAGTGTATTAATAAAAGGTTTCTCAGTAGCATGGATATGAAATACAGGGCATTGTGCAGGGTTTTTTTGTCTGTCTGAACTGAGAAGCAATGTTAGGCTGCCTTTCTAGAAGGTGCTGTTAAGAAGTATTGATGATGGACTCCTCTGGAAAGATAGTTGTGGTCATTAATTCACACTAGTGTGCAGCTCAGATTGATCTGGTGTCACTTCATTTTCCTTTTATCACCCGTAACACATTTCTGGGATCACAGTGTTTCTGCCCCTGAGAACAGGACTTGGTCTATGCTTTTCATAGTGTATTGGGTTGAGAAGAGCAAATGACTTCTCTGGCTCTCCAGAGTAAATTTGCTTATCGAAACTGTTCCAGTTTCTGCAGGATGTCCATGGCAGGAATTGCATCTAATCATCAGTTTGACTTAAATATTTGGGGGAGGAATTGGGGGTCAGGAGATACATAGTCTTATGTGCTGCAGAGTTTATGCCACTGTACTGTAGCTGAGAGCAGGAAGTGTTAATGGCTTACTTATATATGCAAGTGTTTTGGTAATGGTAGTCAGAAGAAAACTGTATTATTTTTCTAGTATAGTCTTAGGCAAGCCATTCAGGACTGTTATCCTTAATTTTGTCTAGTTTCCAAGCTTGTTTTAATTTCATTGATTATCTGGTTTTTTTTGAAGTTTTAGTTGACCACTGGAGTGCTCCAGTTTTCTGTGAATGTACTTTCAGTTGTGAAGAGTCTTCAGATTACTTCAGACGGTTTGATGCTTTTCTGTTTTGCTTTTGAGTGTTCAGTTTTAAATACTAGTGCTTGAAGAGAACAAGGATTTAAGTTGCACTGTCTTCATGTGATTAAAACAACTCTATCAAGTGTTATTTAATACATAACTGCATCTGAGTTACAATATGTGGTCCAGTCAGGAAGTCAAAGCCTGCATTTAAAGGTATGATTACGGCTTTTCAGACTCCATTCAGCCAAACCTAGTGAAGGGGAGGATGTTCTCATCAATATTACAGGTATTTAGACATGTGGCAGGTAAGCCAGTCTCTTCTCTTGACTAAAAAGAAGCCCAGCTGAGTCAGTGGAGAACACTGACACCATTCTCTCATTAATTTCTCTAGCCTAGCAAATGTTGTGGTGGGTTTGTTTTTTTCTTATTTGTTGTTGTTGTTTTTTTGTGGGTTTGTTTTTGGGTTGTTTTTGTTCTTTGTTTCAACTCCTACTCAACTGAAACACTAATAGGCTGGTGAGTGGGGTCCATTGATTTTCCACATGGAAAGGTCTGCGTAGTAAATGAAAAAACTCAATGGCATTTGAGTTTCTATTAATCTCCTCAGATATATCTGATTACTTGTTGCTTTTATTCAATGTTTGTTAGAAAAAGCCCTTGTCCATCAGTTGTTAGATACAAAAGATAGTTTTCTAAACGTTTGTTTTCTTTGTTATCAAATGAATGATATTCTTCTGTTTTACTGTAGACTAGACCCAGCTGAAGGACTTTCAGTGTACCATGCTTCGCAATGTCCTAAGAAAAACCTTTCGATTTCTGGGGTATACTGTGCAATATGGCTGCATAGCACATTGTGCCTTTGAGTACCTTGGAGGAGTTGTTGTGGTAATTTTTCATTTTCATGGCATTTAAAAGGGAATAAAACTTTAATACTGAAATTACTATATGTGATAATACTAATATTTCAGGTTTCTTCATTTTCTTTAAATCTTTTTTCAAAGCATGTTTAGTAGATGTCTTTTTTTGAGGCATGTCCAGCCTTTTTGAAAGTTATTTCTTCTTTAGGCATTTGTATTTTTTTTTTTGTGAAATTGTTGCTTGAGGCATTACTGAGAGAGTAAGTTCTTCCAGAAGGACTGGAGTCATTAATAATGCCATAGGAAATGCTCGTTTCCAACTCTGGGCAAATTTTGGGATGTCTTATGCTCCCTCCCCCTCCTCCCCAGGTTCTGGACATGGTAGACTTTGGCTGTGAGCTGCTCTTGCAGCTCTGTGATGACTCCCTTTGACACAGGCTGAAGAAAGGGGTAAATGGCACAGCTTTGAGTGCTGCTCCTCATCATTTCCTAGATATCAGCTGCTGAAATGAACTGTAGGAGCCCGTACTACCTAGTGCAGTTCAGAAGTAATCCTGAGCAAATACGGAGCTGTAGCAGAGTTGAAGGTGCTCTGGAGGCTGTCTTCACCCTGTAAATGCCTCAGATGTTCCCTGGAGTAGCTCACTTTTTAAGTTGTTCATTGCACCTTTTCTAATTTTTTAGCAAATAATTTGTGTGTTAATGCATTTTAGAGAAAAGTAACTGGAAATAGTAATTTTTTCTCATTTATTTTTAATTTGCAGTGTTCTGGACCTTCAATGGAACCAACCATTCAAAGTTCTGATATTGTCTTTTCGGAGAACCTTAGCCGCCACTTTTATTGCATTCGGAAGTATGCTCCTTTGCTGAGACTAGATTCTACATTCCATTTGCCAGAGCTTGTGAATAACCACATTCTGTCCATCCTTTAGTTTTACTGCATTCTGTTGCTTCTAAATTGTAATTTTTCATAAATCTCTGTCTGATGGAAGTTAATCAGCCCATACAGCCTATCAAACAACTTGTCATAATTGCTTTAAAATTCTGTCACTTACACATTGTGTCTATCTCACTTTTACAGCTTTGTCCAAAAAACCCCCGTTTTTTCGTCTTAAAACAGTTCTAACATGTGAATGTAACTTTTCTTCTTGAAGCAGTTTTGTCCAGCTTGAAAACCAAGCTGTAGATACTGCTGTGCTCAGATAGGTTGTTAGGAAAGTGACCAAACAGTGTGAGTACTGTGTAGCAAATGCCATTTTACTCCTGTGTTGTAGAGCACAGTAGGCTCAAGGGCCTTGCCCATTTTGTTGTGGTCTGTTTCACTGTACAATCTAATCTATATTATCAGGAGGCAAAAGTAGTAGGTCTTACAGACTCGGACATTTGAAGTTGCACTGGAAGAATAACATTTGGTCAGTAACATTAGGAACACAGAATCTGTTCTGTTCCATATTTCTGTAGCAACAGAATCAAGTTAAATTCATTAAATTCACTTCATCAGAGCATTGTCAATTAAAATGTAGTCTTAAATGTTTCATAAATGATCTAAACAACAAAGAATATCTCCAGAAGTACTTTAAAAACTGTATGTAAAGTTACTCTGAATAAAACTGAAGAAACCCAAATTGTAGACAAGAATTTTCAGCAGAAGGAAGTATCTTTAGGACACATGAATATTTTTGGAGTATGCACACTGATGCACATGTATTCAGCCAAATAGTTTGTACTTAGCATTCTTCTGTTTCTTTTGTTTCTGCTTTTTCCTCTCAGAGGAGATATTGTAATTGTGAAAAGCCCAAATGACCCCAAATCAAATATCTGTAAAAGAGTAATTGGCTTGGAAGGGGATAAAGTCTGCACAAGCAACCCTTCAGATTTCCTTAAGAGTCACAGCTATGTAAGTATGAGTTTCTTGCTTTGTAAGTGAATGATTACTTAAGTAGGCCTGGTAGTCTGTAAAGGATTTGCAATATTTGACTATCATTGAAAATACATTCATAAATTATTCATTCTTCTTGTACAGTAAGATGCTGTAATCTGTAGACTGTTTATGGCAAACTGTCTTTTTCAGTGTCTTTTGTCTCTGTAGGAAGTGTAGGCAGATGATAGTTTTGTTCTGACCTTTGCTTAGGTCTTCTTCCCTGGAAGACTACTATAAAATTCTCTGCATACAGTGCAGTACAGATAGCAGACTCCAGGGCTTGGTCTTAGGCCAAACTGTTTCTGTAGTTTAAACATGAAGTGAAATTTTTTTCTCTGCAATAGCTTTGAGGATTGTGCTTTAAGAATTGTGCTTCAGTATATCCCTATACTTCAATGCAACAATATTTTAATTTTCTGAGTATGGCTGGAAAAGTAGTGATTTTCCTAATGTCCAAAAATCAGGTAGCAAGATGAAATAAAAGAATATTCTTAATGCTCACTTGTCATTATGCAGATAGACTTATCAGAAGTTTGGGCAAAAGAAGTTTGGCAAATTAACAGAGGTTTGTGACAAAAATGTTGTGCCCCTCTGATCACATGCCAGTGCCACTGGAGCTTCTGTTTACACTTCTGCCACCCATGGACAGAAGGAAGGAAGGAATCAAATGAATGTCCAGCAGAAGAGTTTCTGCCCCAAGTGCAAGATTTCTTGTCTTCAATTTTAATAGAAAATGTAAGGTGAATGAGAGGATAAGGAATGCAGAGTCTTTCTGGTTTTCCTGTGTATGTTTTTCTTAAAGGCTAATGTGTGGAAATACAGGAGTGGCATTCAGGCTTTCTTAGTTCTTACATGGTAACTTGTATCTAGGAGGAGAAGTTATCTAAATGGAAATGCTTTTGTTTGTTAGTGTACCGGGTTTCCTCCTATCTGTAGTGGTTGTTGAAGAAGATCTTTCCATCTGTTCAGGAGACACTTCCTTTATGGAAGACTATATTCTCAACATAGATATCTGCACTTGATGCTTATAATTTACACTGGGTTATTCATTAAGTAAACTGTTCTTGTTGGGGAAGGAAAAAGTAATGTGTCTGTGTTTAGGTAATTGTCCAATCGCATTCCTTATTGTAGTGAATCATTGTGCTATGCACTTTTTCCTCTTCAAACGCAAAATTCTTCAGAGCAAATACTAGCAGCAAATGTACAGAGAGCACTGCCTATTTGTTTTGTTGATAATTCCATGAGAAGAATTAACCTGAGTTGGGTTTTTAAAAAAAAAAAGATTGTTAAAAGGCCTTGGCTAGGATCCCAAGAGGCCAGAAGTGCTGCCTGGGGTGTCTGGCTGCCAGAGAAAGTACAATTGCAGGCAATCCTTAAGTGAGCAAAGCCTAGAAATTGTCACCAGTTTTGTGGTTTATGTTAGGCTACTAACTGCTTTTTTAAAGTGAGAAGTATCTGAGTGACACTTGAATGCAGTGACTCTGAAGTGTGTAAGGTCAGAGGATTGTTTGTTTTCAAGGCAGGGGGATTGGAACTGCATGGTCTTTAAGGTCCCTTCCAATCCAAATCATCCTATGATTACAGGGAACAGCTCAGCTTTCCTTGACGAACTTGTCTTCTGTTTTGGGGAGTGACAGTGGATAGTTACTGTCACATTTGCAACCTTACTACAGTGCAGCAAATACAAAGTATCAGATGCCAGAAATATTATCAAATTAGGTAGTTCAAATTTCTGCTGCATTCTTTGCTGGTGTTTGCTAGCTAGTGGTTAGGTATTCTAAGTTAGGAGATGTCAGAATAATGGCAGTAAAACATGCTTAATACAGCCCAGAGTGAGACCCTCTCTAAGCAGCTGCTTCTCGTCACCCCAAAAGGAGAATCCTTATAGTCATGTTAGTGGGAATTGTGCTTAGTCTGCATTGACTGTGTCAGTGTTAGTGTTGGCATATTTTACAGATTTTACAGTAGGGATTCTGTGCTTAGAAGCACTATCATACAATATTCTTACTCTGAAGCGTAAGAGAATGCTAAAATCAAATCCTACTTTCATATCAAGAATATGCTTCTCAGAATGGCTTATATATATAGATAGGGGAATGGAGAACTCTGTTTACAGTTTGCTGTCTGTAAAATTACACGGATGAGATACTTTACTGGTGCAACCAACCAAGCAGATACCTGTAGATTAAAAAATGAACCAAACCAAGAAAACCACAAACCCCCCTAAAAACTAACCTTCAAAGCCATAATCTGAAATTTTTAAAAATACTAATATTGCTACTGATTTGTTCATTTAAATATAAGATCTAAGTAATGGGAGTAATAAGGAAATTACTCAATCAGTGTAAACCCCTGAAATGGTCTTTAAAAAATTAAACACCCAAAAGGTTAATTTTCATATTATGTTCTTATTTCCTGGTTTTTTTTAAAGCCTAACTAGAGGTCCAGGTTTATAATTCAGATTAAGTATCCTATTGTTCTATTTGAATTTGTTTTAATGCCATTTACTTTAGCTTTCATTTCTTTAGTACCATATGTTCTCGTGCTGCAGCTCCTATTTACAAACTGAAAAAGTGAGGGGTAAGCCATCAGATTAAAACAGCTTGTATGTCATAAACGACCAATATGGTAAGCCTTTGGGTCACTTAAACAATAGTACTACCTAATAATGTCACTTAATACAGGTAGAGTCTGTAAATAAGGAACTGCCTTTTGCAAGTCATAGTGATAAAAAGCTGAGATACAAATCCATATCTCAGCAACACTCTGCTGGCAATCAATCACAACACACCACTAATGCTGTGAGACTAGCTGATGTGGGGGAAGTGTGTTTACCTTGTGCTAAAATGAGGTTCGTTGCGGAGATGGCATCTCTTCATCCTGTGGTTAACTCTAGAGCTAACACAATCCCAAAGATAATGCATCTTAGTGTGTTTGCAGATAAGAGAAGTCTTACACAGTGCTATTAACTCTTAAACAGACCTTGTCGGGTGCAGTAAGAATATTATGTGGGTACTACAGTAATGTTAATGTAAACACAGTATCTTAATGACTAGACAGAGCCTCAGGTTTTGGATGCACAATGTAAAACACCGAGAAGTGGTTTGGTTATGTCAGAGCACTCAATACCATAGGATAGTTCCTTTAAAATTTCATAAATAGCAATTAAAAACAGAATTCTCAAACCACTATTTTTTTCCCCTTTGTACTTAGTATCTTAATAGCTAGTTTACAGTCATGGTTTAGTATTTCAGTAAGCTAATAGTTGCCAGTCAGGAGAAAGGAAATACCTTGCTTTCTTCTTCTCTTTAGCTGTAGTGTTCTAGAGGCTTGAGAGAAAGGTATGCCATAATTTTAAGCAGCAGGTATGCTAAATGTCTGGTGGGAAAGGAGAACTGATTTGGGATATTTGTTTAGTTTGCAGATCCCTGTATATCCCAGTAGAGAGAGTTCATGACTAGAATTAATTTTGAATTTTTCCAAGAAGTAATTTAAAATCAAAGTCCTCATTTGTCAAAACAATTTTTCGTGGGAAAAGAAGCACAAAGAATTTTATCAATCTACTTTCCAAATATTTTCACTGTTTCTTCAGCTCAAGTGGATTAGTCTCTTTACTTTTGCACTTTTGTTTTTGATATTTCAACAACATGCAAGAGGCATGACTTGACACAACAGCACTGGTACCTTTCACCACAGCTTATCCTCATGTCTGGAGTCAGGGAGGTGCGTGGCCAGACATAGGCTTGCCTTTACCATAGCTCAGACCAGGACAGCAGTGAGAGGCTCAGTTCAAGCGCAGCTCCTGAAGGAGCTTCCACCAAGGTCACTTACATCTCTTGCTCAAACAGCTCTTTCTTCCCCACAGTCTGAACCAAAATGAGTTGGCTGCCCCGTATCAGCTGGTCTTAAGTGAAGGCCAGCTAGATGGGCGGGGGAGAGCACTGCCCAGGCTCTGGCTTGTTGCCCTGGTAATTCTGTTCAGGCAATTCATTCTTAAAGGAAAGCCATACAGAAATCTCCGTGTTGATTTGAGATTTGAAGATCACTCATTTCTCAATTTATAGCACTAGATGCTTTTCTGTGGAATACAGGCTTGGCTGTACTGGTCAGATGAGTTGTAACAAAGATTTTATGATTGTTATTCCTCTGCCCCAAGTTCAGTAAAAGCTTTTAGGAATCTGCTTAGGGGGATGAAACCAAGTGCTCTAGGACTCCCTGAAGATTCTAAGTTTCAATCTGTTTACACCAGGTTCATGTCTGACTGCAAGACCTATTTCATTTTTTTCACTTCTCTATATGTACTAGCTATGGCTTTCTGCCTGCCTTAAATGATGAGACCGTGCAGACCCGAGGTCTTTGATTAGCAGAGATTCAGGTCACTCCTGGTGGATCTGGTAGGTAATACTTTTAAGATACCCTAGCCCTGCTCAGAGTATTTATCATTGCTGCTTCTAGGCTTATTAGCCAGATCAGTCTGTACATGTGTGTCTTTGTCCAGGGCATACCACTGATGGTAATGGTTTTTTTTGTTTGTTTTAACCAGTGAGTTCCAGTTGGGGTTTGAACCCATAGGTATTTTTGTTCTCAAACCTATACTTTAAGGTGACCCTGCTAGATCATCTGTTCTTTGCAGAAGAAAAGAATCAAATCCTTAATTTGCTGATTGCTGTGAGAAGTCTGTGCAAAGTGCTAAGTAATCTTTGCTGGACTTGTAATCAGTATTTTTTTCAAAAATACTGATCTTTTATAAATCAAGAAAGCTAGTAACAGTCTGGACTGATAATCAGAAATATTCTGAATTGCTATCCTGGACTTCCTAAATGTAGCTAGGAGATATGTATTTGCAAGTTTTCATCCTATGAACATCTATAAAATATGCAATTTAAGATGTGCTATACTGAAGTTCCAGTCTGTTACTACCATTTTGTAGGTTTTTTTCCAGCACAAAAAAAAGGAAATGGAAATGCTAATGCTGATTTTGAAAATATTTTAGCTAATTAATGTTGTTTGGTTTCATACAGATGGCAATCATAATATGAACAACATTTATGATAAGCCTACTGGAATGGTGCCTAGAGCAACTGGATGATGTAAAGAGTAGCTGTTAGGCATTCTTCACTCCTGGTTCTGAATGAATAAATAAAGGATTAAGGAATAGTTATGTGAGACTTTAAGTATAGAGTGATAAAAAAAATTCCCGCATTTCTGTGGTGTATATTTTATCCTAACTAGATGCAATTTACTTAAATAAGGCAATTTAATCAGTATTTAGTAAATTTGTCATTTGATATTGTAGATTCTTTCATCATATTTCACTTTAATCAAGAAAGGTAACACCTGTGGTTTATTCACAAAAGCTGCTTTTGTTAAATGAACACCCGCAGGCCATGAAGCAATTACATTTGTTGCTTGTACCAAAGTAGGAGGCACTTAAATAGACCTTAGTAGGGATAGATGAGAACTTGCAGACCTCATTCTTTTGTCCAGCACTGAGATTAGTTCTTATCATAGCTCAAGAAGGAAGCCTCTGAGCTGAAAAGAAAAGATGGGAATGATTTAAAGTTCTTCTTAAGTTTGAAACTTTGATATTGCTGGAGGTGATGTGAATACCTGTGACCTTATGAAAGTTCAAACTTCATCCACTCCCAGCTGATTGTACATGCTGATGTTCTTTGACAAACAGACTGCTTGGAATTCTGGAGAGACTGCAAGAGATTCATCTTTATAATTCATCACTTCCTTGTTGAAAATCCCTATTTCTCCATCTGTAGTACCCTTCCCCCACCAAATCACAAACCCAAGAAAGCCCAAACAGAATAAACACATCAACCCAAAACACAAAAGCCTATTTTCGTTTAGTTGGGTTTGGGGGTATTTTTGAGGCAGGTAATTTAATCTGTTAATCTTATTTGCAGTATATTAACTTTCTAGTATGCCAGTTAATGCAGTGCAGGCATCTCATCTCTTGGGTTTGAATTTAGTGAGGTTACTCAAGAACAAAGTTTGGTGTCATGTAAAAAGACAAAAAAATGTAATTCTTTATTGACACCCTCTCTTTTTGTAAATTAATTACTAGTTATGATAGTAAGTATGCATCAAATACCTGACCTGTACTTCAGGTTTGCCACTTTAACTAGACCACTGCATAAATGACAGCAGCCCCGAAAATTTAGCCACTTTGTCATGGTGAAAGATGCTTATTTATCTGAGCTGAAACAGAATAAACTACTGGTACAAGCTCAGTTGTTCGAAGTGATAATCTTGCTCTTCTGGTCTATCTGCTCCTGTACTAGAGCCCTTAGAGCCTTGGAAGGGAGGAGAGGGAAGAGTCATGTGTCTGATTGGTCTCCTGTATTCTCATGCATATAAGCTGCCCCTCAGATAACCGGTTCTGCCTGAGAACTGGTGCTCTGTGGAAATAAATCCTCAAATAATCTGCACAACACCAGAGGCACAAGGGTTGCTGAGGCAGAGAGCAGTCTGCAGATATCAGAGGCAGCATGAATCTGCATTGCTGTGGAACTGCTGCTTTTGCATGTGACCAACTAGTTAGTTACGTGAAAATTCAGTTGTTGGGCTTGAGACCATCCCATCTTATTTCTGGCCTATGTGTCAGGGAGAGCTGAAGTGCTGCCCAGCCTAAGTTAAATGCTTTTGACACTCTTGTCAATATTTTTCTATTCACAATCCTTTTATGTATACTAATGGTAACTGTGATTTCAGTTGTACTTCTTAGATATAGTTAATTTGTCTAAGAGGTCCATGGCCTTGTAGACACCAAAATGCAACGTTGTGAATTTTCAAGCAAGTGGCTTTCCCAGTGCCTTGGAGGTTTGGGCAGTAGCAGCCTACTGGTGTATAATTAGTATATTCTTATTACAGATACAAGTTTTCAATAGTTATTTTTAAAAATTTAGTTTAAAATGTGTCTTATGCCTAGCTACAGTGCTTGATAGCTTTGAAGCATTTCAAATTGGTTCCTGATTCTGCAAAGGTTGCTACTCAATTCATCCCACAGAAATCAGTGCTGTGGCCTAGGAATAGGTTGGTGCAGAAACCCTTGAAGGGGTGTAAACAGCTTTTTTTTTTTTTTTTTTTTTAATTAATGATTACAGGCTGTCACTGGTATTTGGTTTTACATTTTCATGTAATTCATGTGATTTTTAGTGCTTATCTTAATTCTAGGTTGTAGTGAAGTGCCTAGATGATGGACAGGCACCATACAAAGGTATTATACTGTATTTTCTCCAGATGAATCATACATTGTGACAGTGCTCTTAATGACAATTTAGAGATATAGGGTCCTATCATACCTTCCATGGAGTACCATGAAAGTTACCCTCAGTGGTGAATTTCAGGATATAGGAATGTACTTTATTGCAAATATGCTTTAATGCAAACTATGGACTTCTTGTCTAGACAAATAATTATTAGTAGTATTAGAAGTAGTAACTGATACATCACAGCTGGCAAAAGCACTTTTTTATACTTCTGGAGCATGAAAGAAAGATGGGAAGGTCTAGAAGTGTTTAGATACTCTTATGAGCGAGTCCTTATTTCACATAGTAACAGATGAGTTTCACATTCTGCCTGTGAATTGGGGAAAGTCAGAAAGCACAGGAACCTGTAAAATAGAAGGAGAGCTGGCAGCAGCCTGTGTGGGAAACAGCAGCACACTGCAAGAAGTGATGCTTTTTCAGTAATGTGAAATGGTAATGTGAGTTTGCTTTTTTATTTCATGAAAAAAAAAATCTTCCTTTCACAGTAATTCATGCTTCTGCTTTTTGTATATTTGCTGAGACAGTCCATCAGTAGTCTGCTGCATGATATGTAGTTCTGGTAGATGCTGGACAGGAGTTTGCACCAGAAAGGTCAGAATGTTGCTTTGCATTGTAATATGCATCTGAAAACCAAACTCACGTAAGCTGTGGGCACAGTGAATGCTTTAGGTGGACACACTGCAAATAAGTGAAGATGAATGTCCAACTAACCTAACAATTACCACTAAACTTCCTAAATAGGCTGCATACAACAGAATTTTTGAGGAAAACAGATTCTCAAATAGGGACCTGTCAAAACCGTATGTCCACATGCAATGAGATGTATATTCTACACAGGTCACTTGGCTCTGGATAGAATTTTTTTTCTTTTTAATTATTTATATTAAATTGACTTCTGGTTGGTTATTTTGTTTGCAAAACTGCCTGGGGAGGAGGAGGGCCAAGTCCTCTAGCTGAAATCTGGCCTTCCCAGAGAAAGCTCTTCCATGCACCTGCCAGCAATCTAAGTCTACTCCGCAATACAAAAGTGGCAGACAAGCTGAGTACAGATTTCTGGTCCTGAAGCACTGGGAGAACAAGAAGTAAAGGACCTTGACAGAACTAGCAGATCAGCTTAAAACAAACAAGGCAGCACTCCTTTATAAAGGAGACTGGGGAAGAAGACAGTATCAGGAGACTTCAAAACAGTTTAGGTATGTGGCTGGTCAACAGCTCCACATACAAATTCTGAAATGACAGGGCAGGGATGTGTGCCCTCTGATATACCTGAAGCACCTATCCAGGTGAAATGCAGGGGTGTGGCTGGGAGAAAAGATGGACAGGCTCACATATGCTTTACATGATGAGTATCTCTGTGTCACTGTCAGAGACAAATTGTTGGTTCTTAATCCATAGTTTATATGTTTGCCACAGCTCAACACTAGGACTCTTGGGTAGCATGCGATCTTGAGATCCTGGTCTGGTAACAGGCAGGTGGGAGCATGACTAAGCAAGAGCCTAAAAGGCTTCTTTAAAGACAAGGTTCCCAATAAGTGTTACCTGGCCTAATAGCTGCAAGACCTAACAATTATACTTCATCCTCAAACGCTTATCTGGGGGACCTAGCTTTACTCTTTAATGATTTACATCCAGACTTTACTACTAGAATGGTAATTTAATTGCTTTAGTCTGTTATCCTTGAATTGTATATGTAGACTATTGTTTTTATGAGTCCATGTGGCTTATTTCTAAAACATTGATGTTTATACTGCTCAAACTCTTCAGTTTCATTAGAAATTTGGGGGGGCGAGGGGGAGAGGTGGGGTTAATTTTGTTTCCAGATTTTTCTTTTTTAATCTGGACTGTGGGCATAGTAATGTTTCAAGTACATTATTTAGTTTGGAAACATGCATGTTAACTTAAAGTCCATGTTAAGCATTACCTAGATTGAGAACTACTACTACTAAATTTCCAGATTTTAGAAACAAAGAGCAGATTAAAAAAATAATTATGTATTTTCTTTGGTAACTTGTAAGAGGTTATTTATATGTGTTTTCAGAAAGACTCCTCAGAATAGCGTTGTACATTCCAAGTGGAAACCTCAGTTTATAATAGCAACATTTTCATATGAGAGTTTTATACTCTAATTTAGGTAACTAATACAGCTATGTTGCTGTTTCTCATTTTGTCATTGAGTCAGTGCATGCCATGAATCTATGGTATGTAATATAGTTAATGCATAATATATATAGGCAATGAAAGGTCTTTGTCGTATAGTATAAGGTCACCATCATTAATTTTCAAATTATAAAAAGGGATTTGCTGTTTTGTGATCATCATTATTGCAATATAATGTGTTGTGGATTCTGCCTGCACACAGAATGAACTGTGATCTTAATTAGAACTTTGACAAGCCTACTCCGATAAAATGATGAGATTATTCGTAATTGATGTCACAATCAATTACCAGTTGGTTCATCATGAATCTACTAACAGGTCTAGCCTTGGTGCTGGCCCCAGGATGTTGATGAGTGTGTGGCTGCCCTGTTCATGCTGTTACTGCGACAGGAGGGCAGATTTTCAGTCAACATCCTAATGACCTCTTTTGAAGTCTATTAAATTAATGACCCTGTCACATTGGTCTAACCTCCTACATCTTCATTTTGGATTTTTTGTTGCAAACCATTGGTTTTTGAGCACATGATAGAAGAGATACTTTGGAGCACTCCTCATCCCTCCAAACCTGGCACTGTCATTGTTTCAATGAAAAATTAGTTCACTATACAGTCATGAAACATGACACACAGAAATGAGAAAATATATTGTTAAGGCAAACTATGCTTAATACCAGCCTATTTTCTATTTTTTTCTACTTTCTTTTTACATGTCAATCTTGCTTAATCATAGGTGCCTAAAGGACATGTCTGGTTAGAAGGTGATAATCTCAGGAATTCTACAGATTCCAGGTGCTATGGACCTGTTCCTTATGGGCTGATAAGAGGACGCATTTGTTTTAAGGTACATGTATATTTATAGTATATGAAAACAGTTGCATTAAAACATTTTTAATGCCTGGCTGTTAGGTATTAAAACTTGCCTCAACTGTCCAGCCAATGCAAATGTGAAGGAAGGCTTGACCACTCCAGCCACCTGCCAAAAGGGTATTCAACAATGGTGGGGTTTTTTTGAGGGAGGACTTGTTTTTTGAGCAGCACTCTGTAAGCAGTCACTGTGTCTGAAAATACACAAACATTCACCCACACCCCTACTGTGTGGATATACATTCCATCCTTAATTTGATTCTTGCCCTTGTAAAGTAGTAGAAAAGGGGCAGCTCCATATTTCACTGTTGTAATTTGAGAAGTGTAGTTCCATAGTTTAGAAACAAACTGGAAGAAGTTTTATCTTTCTAGGGCTTGCATATGTACTTCAGACATGTGGACTGGCCTTGCTGCTTTTTAAACTAATTCTGGGAAAAAGCCTTAACAGTAAAGTCAAATCTGTGCCACCATAATTGTCTGCCACATTTGTATTTAAAAAAAATGCTTTGAATTAACATTACATTGTATAAACCTCCATGGTTCCCTCTCCTCCTGTTTGAACAACTCCATAGCTTTGTTTCACACTAAATCACTTCTTTGTATTACTTGCATTATTAATTTACTCATTTACCAAAAAGAAGAAAGCAACACAATTTCCTCTCCATAGAGAGTTTAATCTAAGAACCAAGGGAGTATGTATTATAGATTTATGCACCACCTTTTAGAAAGTTAGATTTAAAATGATACCATTCCTGACAATAACAAAAGGCTTTGAAAAATGTTGTTATATTGCAAGACATCCACAAACCCATAATTTAACACAGCTGCATTACATGCACATGTGTATTACATGCACATCTTTCCAATTTAACTAAGTTATACATTCACACAATTTGGGACTTCTCACAAAACCTTGCAGTTAGTGCCCACAATCGCTAATTGCTTACTCAACCTCAGGTAACATGGCCCCCTAAGCTCCACCACCAAGTTTTGTCTGAGCTCTGTTCTTTCTGGATAGCATTTGCTTTGAGTTCTTTGCCTTAGCCTGTACACCAGAGGAAAAAATGCTGATTTGAAACAGGGCTATTTTTATGACTCAGGTTTTAGCTTGGATTATTAACTGTTAAAATACAAATGAACAAATGATGATGCTATGCTGACAGCCCTCTTAATAAGAATGCAATATTAATAATTAACTGAAAAAAAGCCTTTCTCCAACTGATGTACTACTATAGAAAAACTCCTGTTTGCTACTTTTTGTTAGCAGATAATGTGTATGTTAAGACCTATGTGTGTGGACAGACATAATTATCCACAGTCTCTCTCCACAGCAATAATTGTGTCCAGCTTGTACCCCAACAAGTATGGTGTTTGAGAGACTTCACTAGAGTGACTGACAGGGGGACTGAACCCTAAATTTAACAAACAGTAAACTCTGGAACTTGCACACAGACATTACATATTGAAGAAGTACTTTAGGACTTCAGAATATTGTCTGTTTAAAAAGATAGTATACAATCACTTGATACTTAAATCAAAATAATTACTGAACCAAATTTTTTCATAGTCTTTTTATTATGATGGTGCACAGAGCAGTGATTATTAACATTTTAATGAGATTTAAGTATATGGTGCATAACAAAAGCAAAATTGAGCTTATTCTTCAAATGAGTGTTTATAGTTTGAGTTGTTTATGGTAATTCACATTAGAATAGAGTCATCTTGCTATTGTGTGTTGCCATTGAACATTACAGTGAAAGGCAGCAGAATACAGCTAGTCCACATGGGGGTAGCTAATCAGACAACTGGCCAAGAAACGTATGCTTTTTACTGTAGTCTATTAAAGGTTTGGCTTCTCTTAGAAAAAATGGAAGCTTATGTGCCTTTATCTTAAAGTGAATTTTGGAGAAGCAGATATAACAGTGGCTTCCAATGCTGAGTTATATTTTTAGTAATGGATGCTAGAAAACATCATCTAATTTGGACATAACAGATTTTAATGGAAGACAGCAAGCTTGAACCAAGCTTGTTTATGCAACCTGTTCTTAGCAAAACATAAATGTTAATTCTTTCTGTAGCTTATCTGTGATATGTAGACCCAAGATTCTCAGTCAGTGTTGGTGCACCAGTTTTTAACCCATAGAGAAATAACAATACTTGATCATAGGTGTCCCTTTCCTGTATCAACTGCCACTCTGACAGACAAGCTTATTCCTGAAAAAGGCCACTGAAATCTAAGGAGCTGCAAATTCAGTAAAAGCCTAAGTCGTCCCACTTTGACAGCACTCATGCTTCATCCTGTCTGAGGTAGGATAACCTGTCCATTCCCTGGTCTTATGCTGAGCGTCAAAACCAGACCTGTAGTGTACCTTCAAAGGAGCTAGTTAGCCCCATTTATCCCTCATCCATCAGCTCAAATCTAGGCCAAACCAAAGAGGGCAAGGGAAAATAGCTGCTAATTGGACTAGCCAGTTTGAACGAACAAGTCACAGTCAACTTCTGTCATAACTTTAAAAGACTTGGGAATTCCTACACACAGTGGCATGTCTTTGTTTCACAGAAAAGGCTCTTTCCATCTCCTTTCTAACCATGAGTATTGTTTGTCACATTCTCTTCTGCATGTAGACTAGATAAAACATCATTTTCCTTCTAACTCTACCACTAAGATTACTGTGATGAATTTGAAAATAAATTGTCAAAACAATATTTAAAACAAATTTGATTACTTTTACTGAAAGTCAAGTTGCAATAGGTGTGATTTGAGTTGCCTGAAATGACATTTGTGCTGTAGTGATGAGCTTAAGAAACTTCCTTCTGTGGGCCTTAACTTAGATCAGCTTAGATTTGTAACGTGGGATGTTCCTATTTACTCGTTTGCCTTTAAGGCCAAACAAAGACTTGACACCCAGCCTGCAGCCCTCTGATGAGCCTTGAACTCTGTAGCTTGCTTCTAACCAACATCACAATAAACTTGAGGTCCTGAAAGTGGCTCATGTCTCCCCAAGGGCCCAGGCACAATCTAATTGATAGCAACTTAGCACCACACTGCAAGGGGCCTGACAGAGGCAAGTCTACGGAGCTTCTAGAAGTACTAGCCCTGTCTAGTTGGTGCTACATCTTGCTGTGCACATCCTTAACTGCCTCTCTTCTATCATTGTCTTTAGACCTGGGGACAAGTCATGGGCTTTGAAGTATTGATCCTGGGACTGTGCTTCCTCTCTTAAACTAGGAAAATTAGTTTTTCACTGCACACAGAAAGCAGCAAAAGCTCCTTCTGTGCTGAGGCTGTTCCATAAACTCAGAGTAAGGTGCTGTTCCTGGAAGATGACTGCATACCTTCCTTAAGATTAACTCCTAAGGAAAAAAGGAAGATAAACATTATACTGACAGATGCTTTAGGAACAAGGTAGTGCATCATCTTACTCTCTCTAGGTCACTTTGTCTTGAGCAGAGGCTGTGAGATTTTTATGGGATTAGAGCCACAGAGGGTATTCATTCTTCAACATTATCTCTTTCCCTTCTTCTTGCTGATCCCCTTGTGCCATTGTTGAAAGAACATGTTGTGAAGAGACACAGGCAGTCTTGGGAGACAAAGGACAAAGTGTAAAACAAATGTCTGTGATTCCCTGTTACTATTTTTTTGCATCCAAGACCAGCCTACATGTAGTTAATGAATGTTCAGAGGAAAATAATCCCTGGAGCATTAAGTAGTATGAACAGCTGTGTAGTTAATTTCTGGAGAGAAAGGTTTTTCTTACTGGTGAGCATCATTCGTTGACACTTGTGCTTGTACTTGGTAATGATTTGTGCTCCTCCTTTCCTTCTCAGAGGAGCCCCTTGGTTGAGAGCCCCTGACAGTGGCAGGCACTCCACCTCTTTATGCCTATTTACATGGTAAAAGCTTATCTATAAGCATATTGATTTCTTTCCAAGGTTTGGTGTTTGCAGTTCAAATGCCCATCTTGAAAATACAAATATACTTTCTCTGGGAGGTAATGCTGATGTTATTCTTTCTTCTCTTAGATGGATCAGATACTTTAAGTTGTTTACAAGCTAGAAAACTTTGAATTTGAAAGATATTTTCTAGGGATCTATTTATTTCCAAGGCTGAAAAAAATAATTTGAGGCTTTCCATAACAAAGCATGCTGTGTACAAATTAGTTTCTGGACCCTATGGAATGATGGTCCCTCCTGCTATATAGCCTATTTACTACTCCTAGGAAAAGCAGCACAAAGGTGAGAAGAGTTCATATAGCCTGTCAACCAAAGAGCTAAAACACTATGCAGTCTATACAATGATTGCAGTAACAAATGGTAATACTGAACTTCCAAGTTGTGATGAAATTCTCTTCTAACTTTGTTTTACAGATATGGCCTCTGAATGACTTTGGATTTCTACGTGCAAGCCCTAATGTCCATAGATTTCTTGATGATTAAAAGACTTCAGTGACTATTGCCAGCCTACCTAGTATTTTATACTAAATCAGTGGAACTATCTTTGTTTAGAATAAACAAAAGTATTACTTGACAAAGATGTCCCTTTCTGAGATCACATCTAAGTTGTAAGTGGGAATGATACACTACTCTCATCAGCAAAAATGATACACTTACTCTGTTTCCTCTGCCTATTCACAGAAAGTGCTCACATTTATTAGAAAGTCTTGTTTTTTACTGCAAGCCAAGGTTATCTTTGGCTGTTAACAAAAGATGAAAAAGGCACAGCGTGCTATTATGTTGTCACACATCTATAGCCTCATCTAGGCTATGCCTATGTTAGCAAGTAGTCCAGCATGCTAAGACAGGAACTGCTAACAGTGGGGTTCTGGATCTGCTAGTCATAGAATCATAGACTGGCCACGTTGGAAGGGACCTTGAAGATCATCTAGTTTCAACCCCCCTGCCATAGGCAGGGATGCCCATGTCACTTATAGGTGAGGATAGAGTAGGGTTTTCCTTAAACTGGCTCCAGTTTGGCCCAGTGGACTGTATGCCCAGTAGGGTCAGGGAACAGCTTCCCAGTTACTTTCCACATGTGGAAGGAAGACTGCATTTGTTCAGCTGATGGAGAGAGTTCAAAGCGTGCTCCTGCTCCAAGCTGAAAAGTTAATGTATGTGCACTGTGTATGCACCATCTACTTTGTACTGAGAAAAGCAACCTGTTAGATCTGCACATCTCTGCCACTTCTTTCCAAGGCTCAAGTCCTTGTAAAGATTTAATGAAGTCACATATCTAGCATAGAAACAGAAAATGTTCCTGTTTCCCACTAATGCACCTTACTCTTTTTTTTTTATCTTCAAAGCATTCTCACATGTATTCTTCCTGATAAATTTTGTCATCTGACCTGTTAAAAGGATTTAACCTAAGAGGTAGTGTCCAAGGTGTAGTTGATATAGACTGAGATTGAAAAGTTACTCCATTGTTTGCTGGGAAAGAAATGTCATCAGATATATTCCAGTAGTGCAGAAGTTTGTGTTCTGCTCTGGAGGTGTTTAATAACTACCTCTTTGGCATGGAAGGGAAAAACCCAAGCCTCATGTCTGCAGAGCTCAGTTAGCAAATGGGTGCATTTCGTTTCTTGGGCCTGACTGAGCTGCTTCTTGCAGTGCCCCCCTTTTTCTTTAATATACATTTCTTCAGCAGATGCTGTCCTGTGTTTGTCCAGTCCTTTTAAAAGTTTGTAGCCCTTAATGTGCTTGATTGAAACAGTCATTGGAGGATCTCAATAACAAGTGAACATGTGTCACAACAAACCAAGGATATGTCTTTAGTTTCACTGTTGAAGACACTGTAATTCCCACCACATCGACATGAGAGAGTGTAACACTGTTCATCTGCCAAAAAAGAAAACAAAAAAGTCTTTAGTGCTTGAGAAGAATCAAGAATTGATTTGGAATTTTCTTCAGAAAGCTGCTCTTAATAACAAATGACCTCTCTCTCACTTCTAGGGTGGTTATGAATATCAGTACTTGTGCTACTGTTTGTTGCTCAGAAAATAACTATACTCTTAAAATGTTTCAGTGCCTGTGAGGCATTCTTACAGCAAACAGCCAGGGTCACTGTACTCTTTTTGAAAAAAGCAAATAATAAAAATGTGCATAACCACTGAAACAGATACCAAACCAAAAGATTAAGAGGTTTCAGTCACACATATGACAGATCAAGAAAGGTTCCAAAGCAGACTGCTAACCCAGAAAACAAAACAGATGAAAGGGAAGCAGGTATGATTTCCCCCTCCCAGCTTAAAAAAACAGTAAAAGAATAAACCAGCCATTCATTCAAAAAGCAAGTAAATGATAAAAGCTAGAATAATAATAAAGGAGGAAAGTAACACAAGTGTCAGATGAAAAACAATCTGTGTGAAAACGCATTCTCCCATCACAGAAAGAACAAGAAGATGCACGAGATATTTGGGAAGAATCTGAAAATCTAACTACTCAATTATACCACAAGAAGAGAGCTAGGTGAAAGGTGGAACTGCAAGCAACAGGGGCAGGGGGAGAGATGAAAAATGTAAAATAAGTATCACAGAAAGTTAAGTTCCAATTCAGGTAATCACAGAGGAAAGAAAAGCTAAATCTGAGGAAAATACAAAAAAAGTAGAACTTGCAAGAAAACATAATGGTATAAAAAGCAGAAAAATAGAAAACATTTGCAGTGACCATGAAGAGTAGTAGTAACTCATACCTTCGTTCCAGGACATATCCTTAAGATAAATTTGTGCATGTAGTGGCCATTGATTTGTTAGATTATCTTCTGTAAAGAAAATGACAGATAGCATACAGGTCCTTATTTCTTCCTGATAAATTAATAGTTTTATATAGCTAGCAGTGATTTTATATAGCTAGGTCTGATTTTAACAGAAACGTACATGATATATCCTTGAGAATCAGCTTCAGCTAAAGGAGTTTAATGAAGGAGATTAAAACCAATCAGACACATTGGAAACTGACAAAATCATCAATACAGCCTCTTTTGACATTGCTTCTGGTGAACACCTATTCTGTAATGAAGAGGTTAGAATGAAAAGAAAATTAGCCCACTCACACCTAATACTTTATTTTTTGAAGTGAAAAAATCCAAACCTGACAGGAGGGTAATGATGAAAGAAAACAGGAAGATCCATCTGTCAACCAGTTGTCCTCATTGTTGTGCATGCTCTCAATCACATAAACAAGAACTACGGGCAATGTTTTAGCTAGACAAAATAACATTTTTATTAACACCTGATCAGAACATTGCTTACCTGCATGAAAACCCCCAAATAAAGTAAAAGGTCAGATGGTCTTAACTCATAGAATCATCATGATTACAGCCATGACCCCCTTGTTAATGGTTCTCTGAAGTAAAGCGGTGTCTGATTTTCGCTCCCTTGCCAGAGGAGGTTACTGAAGACTCGTATTGCTACCAATATTGTGCTTTGTGGGAGGCTTACTTATATGTGACATCTCCTCAAGCTGCAGAACTCTTGTGTACTGAGTTGTACTTTCCAAAACATGTGCCTGAAGATACAGGGAAAACTTTGAAGACCTGATCTCCTACCATAACTTGAAAACCAAATTTTAATTCACAAGCACAGCCTGCCTGGCTTTGCCATCTATTGGATTTGTCTGACAACAAGAGGTGAAAGGATTCTGCAGCTCCATTGTCTCAACTGCAGGATCTAAGAAAACACTGGTAGGCTCATCAGAGAGGTTTATGAGCCTGCAATTCAAAGAGATTAAAAGGAAAATCTACTGAGATTCTTTCAGGCTACAGAACAACATTAAATAACTATTAGCAGCTTGGCTCAGTAAAGCTTTACTAGAGCCCTTGCTGGGTCATTCAGAAATTGTAAAAGAGGGAAGGTATTTAAGTTTCACTTGAGGATACAATAAATATTTCTTGAGCTATTTAAGGCAGAGTTTTAGGGAAAGGGTTGCAAGCAGTAAATGGCAGTTTAACCCTTTTAACAGTTTATGGTAATAGTAAAAATAGTCATAATACTTAGAAGATTTTTCTAGCTCTTTATCAGTCATGGAGTCTTAGGATTGGTTTGGTGGAGTTTTTTGTTTTGTTTTGTGGAGGGTTTTGTTTGTGTTTTTTTTTTAACCAAACAAAAAGTTTAAAGATATGTATTGTCATTAGGAGTGCTCATAGTATCTACTGTATCACAGTACTCAAAACCTGCATGTTTTCACAAGTTAATGTTTCCTAATAGGCTGTTTAGTTTTTAAGCAACTAAAGTTTGAGTCTCTTGCATTAATTTAAAGTAATCACGCCTACTTTAATTTGAAGTTATTAAAAAGTTGTATGTTAAGAATTTTCACAACAAAAAGCTATGTTTATTCAGAAAATAAAAAAATACTGCTTTACTTGTAGCCAGTGGAGATTAGAGTTAACTCCAGAGAGCAATGGTAAAAAGCTCATATTCCAGCACTAGCTGAGGGCCTACAGCTGTAAAATCCATAGCTAAGAGAAGTAAGGTGCATTTCTGTTACTAACTATAACTTGGCACACTGAAAAGCCTAAAGTAATGGCCATCTTAAAAGCTTTATTTTGGTCTAAAAGTATTATTTTGAGAAGGAATTTTCTTAACAAGGAACAACTAAAATATGCTGCATTATTTTTTTTTCTTTCTTGTAATAAGGTAGGGGAAGTGTTCCATTGCCCTTTCTGCTAGCTATTTAAAGCTTTTTGTAGGCTTTTGTTTTGCTTCTGCTTATTCTTGCAGTGGATTTGTAAGGTTATTCTTCTGGCAGCCTGTTTACCAAATTAGGTAAAGTATCTGTCTTTATGTCTAATGCAATATTATCCCTTTATTGCTGGAGCAGGAGGAAATGCTGGATTAATGGGAAAGTGACCATCTCCAAATCAGTCTTTTCAGTTTACTGGACTAATTTATGACCACACCTGTATGAGTCTCCTTTTCTGAACATGCAGTAGAAACTAAACTGAGAGTGAGGACACATCCTCAAAGATTTTTCAGGTTTTGAAGAGACTGGTATTATTGGTGAAAGCTGAATTAGCAACAGGGTATTTGAAAGTGAGCTATTTCAGGCTATCAAGATTTTTGTTGTACCTCACTGCCTAAAGGGAAGGTACAGAGAGGATGGAGCCAGACTCATTCTCAGAGACAGATAGCACAAGTTGGAACCCTGGAATTCCAATGAGGAACTGTAATTCCTTATGTCTAAAAAATGAAGCAAGAACAAAAGGAAAGTGATGCTAGAATATGTATTCATGTATGAAAACTGCAACTGCAATATTTTCCTAAAACAATAATTTAAAAATTGAAAATCAAAAGGAGGTTTGTGCTGAGATGTGAACACTCCTACTGGTTATTACATCCCTCCTCCTCCAAACACTCGGGCATTATGGACACCTGTGTCCATCATCACAAAAACATGCTATGCTTTTGGGATGGAATAACCTAATGCACCAGTAGAGGCTGGGAAAGAACTGTCAGGAAAGCAGTTTTCCAGAAAAGGGCCTGAGGGTCCTGGTCGACTAACAGGTTCAACACGAGTCAGCAGGGCACTCTTGTGGCAAAGGCCAAACCCACACTGGGCTGCATTAGCAAGACAGTGTCCAGCAGGTCAAGGAAGTGATTTCCCCCCCTCCTCCCTCCTCTTCTCAGCACTTAAAAAGATTGCATCTAAAGTGCTGTACTCACTTTTGGTCTCCCCAGTACAAAGCTCTGACATACAGGAGCAAGTCCAGTAGACTGCCAGCATAGTAAGGGCTTGGGGGACATCATACAAGGAGAGGCCAAAAGAACACAGGCATTTCATTGCCTGCAGCTGCCTAACAGGAGGGCTTAGAGAAGACTGCTCAGAGATACATAGTGGAAGGATGAGAAGTGAAAAACTGCTGAGGAAAAAAGAAGTCCATTATTACTGTGTAAATTGTTACACAGCTTTTTTCCCCATCCCCCAAATTTTTCACAGGGATTGGAAGCTAAAGATTCACCATTATGAAAGGGTATTCTGCTATGTCACTAAAGATATGACAAAACAATGAATTGGAAAAACTTTCACAAAACATAAAAAAAGGCGGTTCTTGCACAACTTCCAGACCAGAGAGGCTTGGATAAGTATTTGAGCCAAACCTCTAAAAGGTTTGAAGTTTGTCCTTTTGTCTTTAATATTACGTCTTGAAGGCATAAAAAAAGTAAGAGCACGTTGTTGTGATACCTTCAGAGAAAAGCAGTATGAAGACATGAAAGCACATTCACTTGTTATTCTCAATGATTCAGACAATAAGAAAATTAAAACCACAGACCCCACAGATTTTCAGCTTCTTAGAACTTCTCTGGCCACTGAATTTCTGAGCCAAGTACTTAAGATGTTGTTAGTATAATGTAAAAAGCTACATACAAATAAACAATCTGTGAAATGGGAGAAAGCCTACAGCGCAAAGGCTGTCCTGACTGGCAGCCACACACGCGTGCACACTGACCTCCTTCAGATTCTGCTTGCTATGCTCTGCAATCTTACTAACTTGCTGTATTCTCTCTCATCACTATTCCCCTTAGCTTCTCTCTCAGTTCCTTTGTTTCTGTGAGCTTTTACAGCAGTGTCTACGAATTTGTCTAGAATCATGACTTCAGAACCAGCCTGAAAGCTTTCAAAGAACTAGAATTTATTTCACTACCATTTTGCTGCCAGGGAACATGCTGCAAAAATGCAGCAACACTGCACACGTGTGTTACATGTAGCTTAGTTTGCAGCACTAAGGCTTCTGTAAATGGCATCATACAATCACCAAACACCTGTGCAAATAAGTGTACAAGCTGCTTTATTTACTAAGTTTATTTTTATATTTACTTGTTACAGAATCTTGTGGTGGCTTTTCAAAGAACTCCTCCAAAAAAAGAAAATTCATAGATAATCTTTAAAATGCTGTAGAATAAGTTTTGTCAAAACTCATTTTAGCAATGTCCTTAAATTCTAAAGGAAACAGTAACACTGAATCTTTATGCACCTCTCAACTTCAGTGGATTAACCTGACCCAAGCAAAACGTAACTTCGTAGCCTGTATTTAAGCTTTAGCTAAAACTCACTAGATACATGAAACTTAATCTCTAGTATTTCTTTTTTTCTGTACATGTGCAGTTTGTAGAAGACACAGCCAAACCCACAATGCTAGGAGACCAATAGGATAAGAGCACTGGGTGGCAGAAATTAATGTTCTGGCATCACGCTTAGGCATTTAAAAAATAAGTTGGAGATGAGAAATGTATTTAAGTTTGATATTAATAGTGTTTCCATAACAAATTATCACAAGATCCAATTTTGGTTTTCATTCTTTTAAAATATTCAACAATTCTGTTTTCACCCCTCCACCCTCTTTTCCAAAACCCACACAGAGTCTGAAATACAAGCTTATTTAACTAGAGAATTCATACCGGGTATATACAATTATATATCACTCTTTATCCTGCAGTGATGCATATCTGCCAGAATGACTAAGCCTTTGTCTCTCAAAGTTCTGGTATCCGCAGCGGCAGGGGAGTTAAAAATCAGCACAAGAGAGAAAGGTCTGATGGTGTGCCAATGTACAATGGAAGAGAATTCAATAACAAGCTGCAGAGACAGTGGGCTTTTATCAGACACATTCAAAAGTGGTGGTGGCTACACGTCAATGCTGGACCAGAGTGTGTTACTGCAGAGTGCAACTGAGTGTTTTCCCCACAGGCAATACACTATTATTGACTCCCCCCATTAACATGTAGGGTGGATATACATTTATTGAAGGTTCTAATGGAAGGCTGAGGGACTCCTATCCTGAGGCCAGAGCAGAAAGACAGCCTATCACTTCATGTAATGGTAGCCCATGTGTGACAGGCCTGACCTACATTTCCCCCCTTTCTTTCTCACAACAGCCTGTCACTGTTTAAAGAAGCTATTTTCTGAGAGGTATAAAAAGAAATGCATGCTAGAGCTGCCTAGTTAATGTGTTATATTGGAATATTATTTATAAACCTGCTTTAAAAAGACTAGTTTAGACCACAGATGAATTATGAAAGCTACCGTAACACACAACAAAAAGGAACGTGTCTTAATGATTCTGAAGTGCTTATAAACCCATACACACTGAACACTTGGTATAAATGGATTAATACCTATTATCTTAAGATACTGCAACAAAATGTAGTATAAGACTTGAAATTAAGAATGCTTAATGAAGCTGCCTTAATGAAATAAAAAGCGGTAAGGTCTATAATTAGTATAAATTTCATATTCATTCAAATTTTTAGGAATAATGCCACCTAATGTTTTGTTGGAAGTATTTCAATGTTTTCACTAGCTAATGTATGTGTAGCAAAAGCTATAAATAATGGATCCACATTTGAAAGTAGGACAAGAGTGAAAGAAACATTTGGTTCAGCAATAAACAGCATTTTAAAATACCATCTAACTACCACTCCCAGACCCTGCTTATTTAAAGAGCTGCTGCCACTACAGCACTCCTTGGCAGGAACCTACCATGCTGCTGCAGGTCATACTCTTTTTTTGTCTCTTCGTTCCCTAGAATTTTCCACGCTTGATCAATTTCGATGAACCTCTGCACGCGCTCCTCCACTTCTCCTGCTGGCACATCTGCCTGCTGTTTGTCTGGATGATACTGCCAATCAAAACAAAATAAAAAATAAAAAAAATTGAGGGGAGTGGAAGTGAGGAGGGTGGAAGAGTAGCAATCAATAATGCATTTGATATTCAGTTAAAAGGACAGAGAAAAGGAGAAGGTCTGAGCTAAGGTGCCAAAGGAAGGGAGATAATGTTGCTGGGCACAGGAGAAAACTGCCAATTTAATTAGACCACTGAAATGGCAACAAAACCACCAGTGGCACAAATGTCACCATGCACACTGATGGCATTTTCTGGATAATTTGCTGATGGAATCATTGGTCTTATGGACAATTTACCTAGAGAGACTGACTACCACAAACAGAAATAGGTACATGCAGAGCACCATGACATGGGAACAAGAGGAGGTGCTGTAGGTGCTAGGGGCTTTTGTATTACAGCACGCGGCTGATTTCAGCGGTACCGCTAATGTCTAGTTAAGGCTACTATGGCTAAAGTGGATGCTGGATTACATGGACCTAGCATTTCAAAATTATTTGAATGGTAAATAGAATATACAATCAAATATAACTTACAATACATGTAATTCTACTCTGAAAATGTATCTCAACATCTTTAGTTTATTCCAGTTCAGTGAATCAACAGCCCTTCCAAATATTTAAAGTCACGGATCACTGGCTACAAAATTGTGTCATTTTAGTTAAGAAATGGTTATTCAAGGACATGGCTGCAAGAAATCTCATGTTAAATAGGTAATAATAATTAAAATAGTAACACATTTTCTTTACCATTTGTACTACGGGTTCTGAGCACAGCATTGTGACTTCTTTTTGATTCAAATAACCCTCAAAGCTCCACCTTCCTGTAGCTTTCATCCATCTCCAATAATCTTTTCTTTCTGATATTTTAAATTGCTCAGTGAAAATAATGGGCCACCAGGAAAACAGCATTTAAGATGAGAAAGTTACAATATAATCACACCAATCAGCTGTTAACTGTGTTATAAATCAAGATTGCCCTTTTTCTGGAGCTTTAACTTCTGCCCTTCATACTAACATCAGCTGTGGCACTAAAATGTACAGCAGAATTTAAGACTCAGAACACCTGTTCTACAAGTGTTTGACTAGATTTCTGATTAACTGAATCCCTTTGGTTTAGTTTATAATTACTTTTGGGAAGGAATGGAAAGATTACTAAAATCATGTATGCTTTATAAAATCCAAAACTTAAAAAGGACCACTTCCACTGGAGTTGATGTGCTCACTGATTTATGTATCAGTCCTTTGCACTGATGGGTATTACCCCTGTACAACAAGACAGCAATACATTAAGCTCTGACCTCAAGGTTTTTCACAGGTAAGTATGAAGTCTGTACACAAATGTGTATTTTTGTACCACCATATGAAGTCCTCTCTGCATTAAAGACTGAGGACTAGCTTGCAACTTCCTAAAAATATGGTTGAAGCACAGTTGCAACCCATCTTCAGATTACTGACCAATTGTCCACAACAGCACTAAGAACACTCGCTTCTCTCCTGCCAACGACATGAAGAAATACGCCCCACAAAATTGGTCACACTTCCTTTGCTACACCAAAACTAACTGACTGCAGAATAATATTGGACTATAGTGGAAGTAGTCAGTGAAAAACAGTAAGCCCCAAATGTCACAGAAGTACTTCAGAAATAATCAACACTGAAAAGGCTATGCTGTTCATTTCTTCAAAAATGCAGAAAATTGTTCTTCAGATTTATCATTTAGCTTTTAAACTCTCCTATAGATTTGTAGAATTTAATATTTGTAGCATATGCAGATCTTATGCTGAAAGACTGACTTTATGTAACCAATAGCAACTACAATGTAGGGAACCTACCAATTAAAAGAAAAAGTAAAATATCATTTTGATCTCCACACTTTCTGAAACTATTTCCTCTTTCCTCTGTTGGGTTTGTTCCTCTTACCATCTGATGCCTTTAGTAGTCTAGATCTACACTAAGAAAAATCCTCAAACCTCTGGTTTTTCACTACCCTGCTCCCCCCTAAAGTAACCCCATTTCATCTGAATTTGTTGTGTACCTGTTCTCACTGACTCCTTTTACCTAATCTCCAACTTGCTGGTTAAAAATCAAAGAATGCTTGCCTGTAGCAAAAGTCCACTTGACTCAGTTGCCTATACCTTCCATTTCATCTCTTAGACAACAAAAATGAGGTGTCCTCTCTCCAGCTGTTTTAGAGACTGTTCACCAACCACAAAGGACATCTTACCAGTTTCAACCAACCTACTAATAGGTAATTTTAGGGAGTATTCCAATGTCCTCCATCATTACTTCAGACATTAATCAGCTGTATTCCTTTTTGGTATCTTCCCTCATTCTTACTTCTGATTACTATATTCTTTCTTCTGATTCTCCTCCCTCTCCAGCACATTTCAGATGAGCTGCCTCAACACAGCCAGGGGCTGGGTTTTGTTTTGAGGGAGGTGAAATATGATGTACGTTTATGATCTCCTCCTCCTCGTTTCCCATTCAGCCTTATTTCTGGGTTAATCTCAGCTGCAGCCCTCTACAAGCTCAGTAATGAAAACAGACAAGCCTGTTTTCTACTCGACCTATCTCCTTCTACTCAAACTGAACTACTGCTCATCTCAACCTCTATGCATTCAGTTACAAGTTCTTAGTCAAAAATGTTAGAGCCCCTCAATGTCTCCTGCAATATTATTTCTCAAAATCTGGCCAAATTATCTTCATGTCATTCATACCTGCCAGCTGAGCACTATTTTCAGCTCTATTACTGCACTTAGGATACATTTAAATCTTTCTAGCTTCATATGTGTCACATTTTTAAGAAGCAATACTTCCACAGAAATAGCTTTTCACTGAGCATTTGTCTTGATTTTTCAGAGTAGTAATTTTTTACTAAAATGTTAGTACTTCATGGAACTTTACAAAAACAATAAAGAATATTTTCCAGAGTCTGACAGGGGGAGAAAGAAAGGAAAGCGGACAGAGATACATGTCCAATCCAGTTTTCCTTTTTTTATACCTCTATTAAAAGTAATTTGCTAACTTCTGTCCACTACTAAAGACTGTCTGGAATTAATATCACTTTACATCATATGATGCTTGTAGTGACTTAAAAAATGAACTTACTGATAATGGAAACATATTAGTTCATCTGTTAACTCAAAAAAATATCTTATACATTCATGCAATACTGCTCCCTCTCCTGATGTTTATCTTAAATGTCACATTACCATAGTATTTCTTGAGGACTGGCTCTTAGTATAAGAGCTAATTTTTTATTTTCTATTTTGTTAGGTATTTTGTTTTAGTTTTTACAATCACTAATAAAAATCTGAAAAAAAACATGAACCTTGAAGTCCAAAGCTCAAATGAAAACCACTTTAAATATCAGTTGGAGAGTTGGTGAAATTTTAGTGCTTTAGGGAAACAGAAAAGCAGGCTCATACAAACTTAACCTCATCCCCTTTTCAATCACAGTATCATTATTATACCTTTGTAAAACGATTGTATTGAACTGCCTTATTTTTAATATACATCAGACTACTTTTAAGGAGTTTGTGTACTGTGGGGAACAGCAAACACCTGGCAAGCATACTCTGAATCATAGGTTTGTAAGTTAATAAAGACTATTTGGTCAATAACTGTAATAGTATTATATCTCAAATACCAACAAACCACAAGAACTCTCGTACCATAAGATGAGAAGCTACAATAGCTGGAAGAGCTGTGATTGAGCAAATCAAGCAACACAGCGATGAACACTAAGGTCTCTAGCTGCCTAACACCTGTACAAGTTGCTTAACTTTATGTAATAGAGTTGATTGATTTTAATCAAATTCAAATTAGCAAGCAGAAAACCTCTAGTTAAATCAATTTAATGTACACTTCCTATCGCTGCTCATGAATTTCCTTCTCAAAAGAAATTTACAGCACCCAGTGAGAGTCACCTTAATATGACTTATTAGGAGGGGAGGGGTGAAGCATACAGGCAATGGTTTTACACTAGATTTGTAACCTCATGGAATACATAACTGCTTAATATAGTCAAACTTTTACTCACAACTACTTTTCCACATGACAAATTGAAAAGGTTGATTATTTTAAAGAGGTTAAAAAAGTACTATTCCTCATTTATTACTTAATACATTGCTATGGTTATTTTGCCTTCTGTGTAAGGGTTACTCACTTGAAAAACCAGAGATGCACCATGTCCCCAATTCCAATACATCAAAAAAGGAGGCCTTATTTTCTATAAAACCTACTACTACTTCCAAATTTTAGTTTTGAAGAAGTGCTTTCCTTTACTACTATTTCACAGATGACTGTAAAGAACTTCTCCCTATTTAAAGGGAGAAAATAAACCTATTTAAAATGTAAACTTTCTATTTTTTCTCACAGGGAAAAATGAAGTAGATCAGCTCTGATTTTTTCAGTGCTGCAATAAGGAGCACTCTCCACTTTTTATGGCTTTGTCTCTTCTACTTTGCATTATTTCATGCAAAGCTGTCAGACATTTAGAGAAATCTTCAGCAGCAAACAAAAAATAATGTTAAAAGGATGAACCAGACGTGGCTGCATTAAATCTTGACCTGGAGAAATATTCTGGAGAAATCTTTTCAGGCTGGTTTTTATTATGCGCTTTTGCTTGTTTTGGTTTTTTGTTTGGTTGGGTTTGGTGTTTTTTTTTTTGTAAGGGAAACCAAACTAAAAACCAAAACTAAAGGCAGACAGAGAACTATGATGAAGCCATTAGAGATGAAAAATTAAAAAGACTATTCTGGACTTTCTATCATGAGACAAAGTACTACCAACAGTTATAGTAATTTTCTAACCTGTCAGACTTACTAAAGATTTTTAACTCTGGAATTATCTCCACTCATGGAATCACCTTGCTAAATAAAATTGAGAAGAAGTTTAGATAAGTCTTGAATTCCTGCTGTATTTCAGTAGGGGATGCCTAACTACATTTGAATATATTTAAAGCTAGAGATATGCCCTAAGTTCCTAGAGTAAATCAAGCAGTAATAGTTTCACAAGGGATTACTTGTATGCATTCAAGTACTCATGCTTTTGTAGGAACTACATCTAATGACTAAATCTAAGCTGTAAATAAGGGTCAATGATAGAATACTAATATCTAAAATTAACTTAGTTTCTCTTAGCATTCTTCTCCCTTTCTTGTGCTAGGCATGTAGTAGTAGCTATGACAGTTCTACACCCTGACAGTATTTGTTTCATGTAATGCACCTAGAAAAAAGATTTCCAGCCAAGTAGGAACTACATTTTTTTTTTTTCCCAGTCATGGTGAAAGCAACAGGAAGTCACAGCATTCATCATTTACACTACAACTACAACACCGCCTGGAATTTGTAAAACGATCTGTATTTATAGTAAAAATAAGCAGTAGTGAAAGACACTTGGTAATGGTAGGGAAAGAGAAATTTAAACCAAACTTTAGAAATAGAGCACTGCTCCACACCTGGTGAAGCCACCATTTTTGATGAATGTCAGAATTGAATTAAAACTGTGAACAGAAGTCCCAAAGCTCGTACACAAAGGATTGGTTGGGTTATCAATCCAAAAGCCCAAGTCAGCATGGATAAGCATTGGGTAGTAGGAGATCGCAGTACACATCAATGACATCCATTTCGGCTGACAGAAGAGTTGGATGAATGACAGCAAGTGGACGCAGGAGTTGGATACTATGCTAGAGGGGAAGCATTGGAAGCAGCTGGATGAAGAAAGAAACTCAAGCCATTGTTTTCAAACAGTGCCAGTCTCATGGGTGGAAACCTAACTGAATAAGACTTTGACTCCTTACTGGAATTACACAGAACACAAAACACTTAAAAATCACACTATCAGTATTTGTGGGATCAATCTATTTATTCTTGTTATCAAAAGCTCAATAGTGGAAAGGCAGTATTACTCCAATTTCAGAATCAGAATTCTCTCTGTTAGTAAGTCTAAACTATTATTTATTCCACATTATAGTAAGTTAAAATTCTTTTAAAGACAAAACGGGCTCAAGCAAGCTGAACAGAAAGCCTAACACAGGCAGTCTGGGTCCATACAAAGTTCAGCAACAAAGTATGCTGTACTAAGGCAAAACACACAAATCACCACCAGAATGTCCCTTGCAGTATAATGAAATGCATCCTCTTAACAGAACAAGAACAAAATGCAGGAGTTAACATGAACATAAATATCAAAATTGAAATAACAACTAAAAACATTTCTCATGCTTTACACAACATGTATACATTATCAACCATAATTGTTATTATCTACAGGTTAAGCTAATGAGGTCAGGACAAAAACTGTCAAGTGTTCTCATCTGACAGAAATATTCATAGGTCCATGCAAATATGTCTGTAGTCTACAAAGCTCATCATAACACTTCACATCAGATTAAAAAGATACTGCAAGACAGTCAACATTAAGAATAAAAATACTAACCAGCTATTTCCTATTTAATTTCTGATTCTAGTCTAGATTTTTGTTACATTTCCCTGCCCTTTTAATAAGAGGGGGAAAAAAAAAAGAAAAAAAAGGAAATCTGACTAAATTTCATGATTTAATGCCAGCTTGTTCTTCGTAAGAAAGTCCTTTGCCCCTGCTTACAATATATGTAGTAAATACCAGTTTTTACTGGGACTTGCCAATAAATCTCACTCCCTGACACAGAGTGTCTGTTCATACTCAGTTTTTGGCTGCTCTGCCACAAATGCCAACAAAGGGACCAATTAATGAAAACTTTCTTGATACATTCCCAGTGGATGAATGTCTGCCTTGCAGAAGGTACCTTGACAACATTCATCTAACACAGGCCAAATGGTTGCTCTGTGGTAGCAATTAAGACACCACCAGCCTTGGCTAGATTTAAACCAACCACCAAATCTGTGTGTATCTGACCAAATGCTCATAGAAATCTAGATAAATTAACTGCTAAACAAGGGCTGCATTAGGTCATATAATTGCACCTATTTCTGTAGTTATCTCCAGACCATGTAGACGCATTTTTATTAGAAAGATACTAAGGGTTCTTTAATCTGGCCATCTGACCACAGTGTTCAAGCTATGTCTATAAATGTGTAAGAAATCAACAATGCTTTAAAATCATTTCAAGAATCAAAATAATATGGTAGGCTGACATTCTCTCTATTTGTACTCCATTTTTACTCTCTCTCCACAAAAAAGTCAATGTTCAGTCTTCATATTCCCATAGCTTTGGAATCAAGTTTAGACAATTAACCTTAGTGCAGCATCTCTCCTCTTTCTAAAATGACATTTGAAATTAGAAGAGGTTTGTTGCTTTGATCCAGCAATGCCTCCCTGCAAGTCCTTTACCACAGACTAACGTGATAGCTAGTGGAAAAACCTTGCCAACACTGCAAAGTTCGTACTAACTTGAGGTTTTTGACAAGGGCTACCTGTCCTGAAATGTCTGTCCTCAGGCAGTTTAAAGTGTGGATGGTCAAGGCCCCATACCTCATGATCGTTATTGCAAAACTAGGCATTCTGCTTCTACTGGTCTCAGAGCTCAATAAATTCATGTTTAGAACTATCCAAGATCTTAAACTTGTGTATCTGAAATACTATAGTTAAGCTTAATACAGTATAGTTGTCATGTTAAGCACAGGAGAGTAGATTCCCCTCACCACCCCAGACCCCTGCAAAAGCACGCATTTCCAAGTTCTATACTATGGCATTAGAAGGCTTGCAGCAGTACTTTTAACCAAATTATGCAGTATGTATTGAAAATTCCAGATCTGGTGATAGAGAACCAAAATCTAAAGTTGAACATTTTCCCTGCTGGACACAGCACAAGAAAAGAGAACTATATAAACAATTACAACACTCCAGGAGCTATATAATTACATTTAAAGTTAACACTTCTGCTAATTTTACATAGTCACACTGAATACTTCAAGCCACAAATCTGTATCAGCACATAAGAGAATTAACACACATACTTGGCATTACCCACACCATGTATCTGACAGCTATATTTGAGCATTCAAGCACACCAACTCCAAATGATCATTTACTCTGGTTATGGGCAGGATACACAGATTAGAATCTATGCAGACTAGCTGTTATGCTTTAGGGCTGAGCTTCTTCTTACAGAATCCATTCCCTGATGGACTTAAATCAGAACACATACTGAATTATAAAATTGTTTATTAAATTGTTTATTGGGTTTTAATTTTTGATAACTAAATTTAAGAAAAGCACATGTTTTAGCCATCTTTGCTGGCCAAGAAAAAAGGTGACAAGCATGCACTTGGCCCCCACCCTGTGGTTACCACTGAAAGGTCACAGAAAGAAGACATTTTCCAACTTCACCAGCTGAACTCATGAAATTAGGGCAGGATGAAAACAGCACCAAAGGATTTTACAAAAACTTAAGTGATTTATTCAGTGAAAGTATTCTGAAAGAGAAAGTGGTTTAAACAAAGCTTAAACTGCAGGAGAAAATTAATTCAAATTTAATTTTGATTAAAAAGTTTAAAACAAACATGTAAACATTCAACTTTTATCATAGGAGTAGCGAGAAGTGAACGAACAGTCTGGATTTTAGGTATTAATATATTTATACAAGTGACTGGAAAAACTCACTAATTACCAGTAACTAAATTCTCACCATACTATCTTTAGCTAGACTCAAGTGCTTTCCAATTCAAATTTACTTAATTTTCAACTGCAAAACTATTATACTAACATGTAACAGAAAACCACTTAGGGTGGAGCCTTAAAATGCTGTAGTGCTACCTGCTCTTAACATAGAAGGATTTTGCTTGCCTTCTTATCACACCAGCCATCAGGAAATCTTTCTGCCCTAGTATTTCTTTCTTAATACTCCAAATGCAGGAAGAAAAACTCCATAGTTTTAGTTAAAAAAACCAAAAAAACAAAACAAAAAACCAACACCCAAAACAAACACCAATTTCATCTAGTTCCGTAACTTGTAGACTACCTCTTGCATAAAAAAAACCCAACTAAGCGAACAAAAGGCTACATGATTTTTAAAAGCAAGACTTTTACAAAACACAGGCTTCATACTTTAATACATGCTGCTTCTGTGAAGTATGAAGTATCCCCAGCTTTCCTCAAGTTTACAGTGGAAAGTGAAGTTTTTCAGCAATGAAGATTTCCTTCACTGGAACTATGCTGAAATAATCTTTTCTAGCTTTTCTCCAGGCCTATTTTGCATATAAAGGTCTTGTACAGGAGCCACCCCGAGGCAAAATTACATTCTGGGCTCTGTGGCCTGCATGGTTCATCAGGTACTAATTAGATAGCATGTTCTGTCAACACTTTCTTGCTCTTCTTCTATTAATTGATCATCCTGCCCAATTAATACAATGCAACACCCGTTCTAAACTCCTCCAGATCCTTCACCTGTGAGAAACAAAGATGAAGGGAAGAAAACCTCCAAAAAGGTCACAAGGTAAACACACTTGTCTACAATCTGGAGTGACAATAACACCACTATGCGGAAAGGTTAATTATGTTCCTAATTACATTCTCTTGAGTCTAAGTTTGGTTTTGTATAAGAAAAAAAGAGCAAACACAAGCAAAAACCACATACTTCCATCTAACAAGCTATATTAAATTTAGGAATGGTTACAGCTTACGAAAAAGCAAAGGTTGCAAAACTAAACTCACTTAGCCATTAACAGAATATTTCTCATCAGAATATTTGCAGTTAATATTATCACTGTTTGATACTACAGATCAGAAAACGTCATTAATATTGTGCAAACTACAGTATGCTAATCCTACCTAGGTATGCAAGAGTCCAAGCAACAGCTGCCCCTCAGTCACTGTCAGAACAACCACAAATCACCATTTTTATAAAAACCATGAGAAATAAAATATGCTTTCTCTATTTATTGCACCGCACTAAAAATTGCAGAAGATAGAAAACAAACCACAAAGCAGCTGCCAAATACAACACACTGCTGCCACCTAATGCTTACTAGAAGGTTACATAAAAACATTTCATTGTTGCTCTGCACTACGCTAGCATGATGAAAAACAGAGACCAAAGCAAATAAAGTTTATCATTGGTTTAAGCATCTGCATCCCATTTCCTCTCCTATAGGCTTTCTAAATCTAATGATGTGCTCACTTCCTTTCTTGTACACAAAGACTGTAACAGGCAAGATGCCTGTTTAGTAGGCTACATACAGGACTTACATTTCATCTGCAAAAATATCAGAAATATAATGCATACATTTCATCAAGATACTGATACATAGCAGTGCATACATTCACTAGATTAGGTTCCACACTTGTTTACGTTTTGGTAAGCTATCCGTTATTAAGTAACAAACACAATCCAGTACTGAAAAGCTTCCGATGACAAGTATTTGGAAAGGTTAAAAAAAGAAAAGAAAAAGGAGATGTGACCCTATGTTAAAACAAAAAAATAAAATTACTTTGAAGGTGGTTTTCATGTTTCAGTGGTTTTGCAGAGCACTCTCTCTGAAACGTGAAACTTTTTCACTTCCATGAAAAGAATGATTCCAGGTCTTAAACTTGCCTTCCTAGCCCACAATCAATCTTTTCAACATGTTCACTCAATTGGCAGAAGTTAGCAGGGAACATGGAAGTAGCCTGCTTTTTCCACTGGCAAAGAGGAGAAACAGAAAGTGAGAGCTCCTTGTGACATTCAATCTTTTCATATAGAGATTTAAACTCCCCCAAAGGATGTCTATCTAAAGACAGCTGGACAAAAGAGCAAAGAACTTATCTTCTTGATTCATTACTTCAATCCATCTCTTCCTTTTTTCCCCAAACACAAACAATCTTTAAGCTTTTTAACAACTTTAGCCTTCTACTACCTGATCCTGTTAACTGCTTTGATACTGATTCCAGCCTCCACTGTCCATCTCCACGTTGATTCTTATTCATAGGAAATGTTCCTCATTTGAAGAAAAATGAGAGAGTTTCATTTTCCTTCTAATCTCTTATACCTTTTCCATTCTATGATGTTTTTAAACATCACTCAGTGTTCAACTAGCTGAAAAAACCAAGTCCATTCTTCTCCCTTTTTACTCCTTACAAACTGCCATGATCAGAAGTTATGTAAGCATCAGTCTGAGCTTCCCACACAATATTCAACTGCTTGCATGCTTTACACACATCACTAATCTTTTCCACGCCTCGAGTCCAGAGATAACTACTGCTGTACACAACACCCAGCACAGCAGACCTCCAGCTTCACTGAGACAAATAAAAACCATCAGATTACAAATATTTCAGATAACATTGCTGCTGCTGTAGCTGTTACTGTAAGGAAATATTTGCTATGACTCAAGGTATCTGCAGCAGAGCATCATGAACAGAGCACACAGGAGGAAAAAGGATGTCTTCCATAACTTTTTATTCATTCATCACCCAATGAATAATTTTAAAAAGAAAATATCCCCAGACAACTCAGCTTGCTTTCTTCTAGAAACATACAGAATGAAACAAAAATGTTACTATTAAATTTACACAGCAATATCAACCATTCCACAGACCATGTAACTGGCATTCACTAACAGCTGCACAGGAAGAAGACAGAGGATGATACTATTAACACAATGCTTCAAACTCTTGAAAATTACTGGAGCCCTCTGAAGTGCAATTAAGAAAAAAAAAATCACAGAATAAATTACACTGTTAGAAACTCATTCATTTGGATCTTGGATTATTTTCTGAAGTTATCTTGCTTAAAAATACTTTAAAACTTCCTCAACCTTCTCTTTGATTAAGCCAAGAATTCCACCACATCATCATCTTTCACATTTAAATCACACTGTTAAACAACCTTAATTTCTGACTAGGGTTTTGAATGATTCTATTATTCACTGGAAAATCATAATCTTTTGTAAAGTTTGGGATGAACCTGATCTGAGAGTAATCTGGAAAACCTGAAAAGAGATCTGCTTTTCCTCTATACTTGGGTGTCTGCTGCCAAAATCCCCATCTTTTGCATACTTGTTTTCTATACTAAACTGCAATAGCAGCAGGATTGCTACTGTAATTCTGACTATACTTTCATAGATGTGAATTCTGACTTCTATGGAAAAAAATCACTTTCAATTCTATTCTACTTGTAAAAGTCCTGTGACTGCAGAGCTGATCTTACACTCAGAAATAATATGAAAAACAACTTTATTCTGTGCAGCAGCAGTAACTAGTCCATCTTCTAAAAACCTAAGTAACTAACTCTTAGTCCTTTCAACCCCTATTCCCCAGCCTCTGGAAAGATCTAATCCCATTAGACAGAGGAGTCCAACAAAACAGCAAGTAATTGTGTTGTACAACTTTCATCATAATCACACTTCTCATCCTTTTCAGCTCTTGATCAAATTTAATGCTGAAATTAAATGCAAAAGTTTAAATTTCTAGTGATAAAAAACAAAATCAACTTCTGCTGTAGAAATCAAAGCAAAGACTAATTTGGCTAACAAAGGTATGAAAATGAGGAGAGAAAACAACCTATGGTTACCAAAAAGCACATCTTAAGCAACAGCTTCTCTTTCATTTTCTTCTGCTTCCATGGCTCCTAATTTTCCTATGAAGAGCCACCCAAGAGCCTCAAAAGCTACTTTAAAAAGCCTATTGGAAACTAAGCTATATAGCATAAGATAAAGCAGTAAAAAACACCCACCAAAAACTAGCAAAAGAAAGAAACAAAACATCTTAAATTTAAAGGAGTATAAAAGTAAAAATAAAGGGAATTTTTAAAGTTCTTTTTAAATTTCTGGCCCCTGTGATCACAATTTATGCTGTTAAAAGTCACGTTAAACAACATTCTGTTGTTTAGGGATAAATTAATGTGGCCCTATTCATACAATAATGCCAGTTTCACAAATGGGGAAGAAACTATTTCAGCCAAATTTCAGTCCAATTTCCTGTGAAAGCAAACCCCAGAATCCTGTACTGTATTATTATAAAAAAAAAAACCCAAACCAACAACACACACAGCAACAAACAACCAGTGTTGCTTAAACTACTGAAAAAACGAGCATGAACTTTTCCAGCTGCCACATTGGGTAGTGAATGAAGGAAAACCCACAGGATGCTGTTTCCTGGCTGAGTAACACCTGGCAGAAGGGCAGGGACAGGCAGTTAGGGGCAGTAGGCTTCAGCTGCCACTGTGACTTGCAAGATGAATACCTTTCTGCAGGCTGAGAAAGTCAAGTACTTTGATACTCTACAACTTCCTAAGAACTGCTGAGCACAAAGCACAGTTTTTTGTGTTGTTTCCCCACCCCTAGATGATTGTCATTAAAAGGGTATTCCAAACAAATGTATACTATTCATTTTCAAATTCATTTGGAATACCTAAAACCAGACAGACACCTTTAAGAGGTCTGATTTAAGCATAATGCAAAATAATCAAAATTCCTAAGGCACTTCAGCTGCTGCCTTGAGGAACAGAGGACTTCTTTTAAAAAAAAGTATTTATTAGTGGCCATAACTGTAACACTTGCATAACACTTCAAAAGTTGCAGGTGGTTTTGGTTTTTTGTTTTCTTGAAATATTTCTTTCTCTAGGAGTAATACAGAATCTTTACAGTATTTGAAGCCATTCATGACCTCAAAATAACATGTTAGGCTTTAGCTGAATTATAACTTAAAAAGGACACAAAAACCTAGATTATATATTTAGCACTCAGCTTAGAAAAACATTTAGGGGCACATGAAAAAAACATTTTCCTTTTACAAGGCAGCTTAACTTCAGAGATCCATTCCTACACTTGTTACACTTATCCAAATAAAAACAGAAGCACCACAGCCCGTTTTACAGACAACACTTTCATATCTCAGGCAATGCCGAACAAGTCTGAAGCATCTTCAGAAGTCTCAAACCCAAACATCAGAGTCCATGAAGTATGCTTTGACTATGGTACAGATTCTATTTCAGAGATATCACACCAGAATTAAAAAAAACAAACATCCCAAACAGCATTATAAAAAAAAAAAATAAATCACATGACCATTTGGTCATTTCAAAATTTCATAGCCACAGGGACAAAATAATTCCAAACCAGTAATCCACAGAATCACATAAACTTTGCATCTAGTTTGGATTGGATTTACTTGCATACTGTTTACTCAGAATAGTTACTTATGTGAAACCATTATGCTGGTCTTTGTAGCTAACTTCTTTGTGCTATTTTTACTATATGATTTTTACTTCAGACATCTCCCTTTAGAAATGAGATAAAAACCACACTGTAATATAAAACTACTTCAATGTGTCTTTGAAAGTGCTAAAAGAACAGTTGCAAATATTAAGTAAAGAAACATCTTCATGGAATTTAATAAGCTGGTACTTAAGATTTCATTTTTAATCAGAATTTTAATTTTACACCACCTCAGGACACTGCTCTTTTGCAGAGCAGAGATGACACTAAAGTCCAAGAACACATTAGCTGTACCTCACATTTACTTCACTTCACTAAATTATATTTCTATAAATGTACTTTTTTGGGGTTGCTGAGAGCCACTCTCACCTATGCCTGATGCTTTCTGTTTTCAAATTTTCCACTCTTTCAAACAGATTGAGAACACTTTGTTTTTATTTCTATACACGCACCACCCCTTCTGATAAAAAGATAATCTTTGTAACACTGGGTGTTAAATGGCACATTTTATTTCCTTACAGTATTAAAAATAAGAGCTTCCTGCATACTCCCTGCTTAAATTACCTGGAATTTCTTTAAGATTAGGGCACATACTGTAACAGCAGCATATAATTTTCCTGCACAATAATTTTTTTCCAGTTGAAAGGTATCCTATAATATCATCATCAACAGGAACAGACACCTGATTTTCAACTAGACAAAGCTTATAGGTTTGGTGAGTTTATTCCCTGTAAAAAGCAGCTTTCAGATACAGAGCAGCTACAGGAAAATTTGAAAAACAATCTGGCAATTCATTCTTTGACCACAACGTGCTAGGCCAAAAGGAGATGTAAAAATTGTACCCAAGAACAAGATGGTGTAATTTCTTTCTTCCAATATTCCATTTTTGGTACTCTAATTTCATCCTGTTAATTGTATATACATTCAGAAATAGAACACAGGCATTTATCTTCCTGTAAGCTGTATGGATTCCTTGAAAAACTAAGTACAGAGAGCATAAACATATTTATCCATTTAAGAAATGTTCTTCTTGAAACTACTATGTAACTAACTAGTATGTAACTGTGGATAAAAAGGCTAATGTATCCCAAATATCTCAAAACTGTTAGCATGTTACAAAAATACACAGTTGGTCCAAAGACTTAGACAATGTATCAATTCTCATAATTTGTTGTGATTCCTTTCAGAGCATGGAAACTGGAGGTGTTCTGCGCTTCAGAAAGCACTTCTGCATGAATTTACAACAGCCAATCAGGGAATCTTTACATTGAGCAATGCTGGTTACATATTACACATTCCTAATTTTTATTTTATTTCAGAATGTCTGGCTGAAGCACTGTGCTAAAGAAGACACCTGAGTATGAGCCAGCATACACAAAAGTTTGATTTTGTTTTAAAAATAAGTTATTCATTAAATTGCCAGTGTCACCCACATCTTGTGCCCAGAAGTCTGTCAACTTCAGGTGCTATACAATGTTACAAGTATCAAGATGAGCCAGGTATCAGTCACCTAAGTGAATATGAATTTAAAAGAAATAAGTTTCATTAACTTGCAAGAAATACTTAAAATTTTACTTAAACACTTAGCTGAGAAGGAAAAAAACAACCTGATCCGAAACCAGCAGTACTTTTAGGGCAAACCTGTGCTGCTTTCCATATCAAATAAATATTATTCTTAAAGACAGAATTGACACTACCAATAGTAAAATAATTCACTGAAACATATGTTGTGACCTGACCAAATGAAAAAAGTGACTACACCACAGCAAAATAAAGCAAATACTAAGTAAAGGGTCAGTAGGGTGCACATTCACAATTGTATTTATTATGGTTTATCAATGTTTTCCATCATCAATTTGTTCAAATTAACAAAAGCAAGTTATATTTTAAAAATCAATCAGTTTTAAGTTAATTTGCTCTTATGAAATCATTCTTACAAACCTAGCATTCAACCATTTTTAATCACGTACTGCTTTGCATTATTACAGTCAGCTCTGAGATTTAACTACAACTACAGTTATCTTTTGGATGACATATGGCAAGATCTCCAACTCTTTTTAGCTTTGGAAATTTACATCTGCCTGTTCATTCAAGATGCTAAGCATACATGTGTTGACAAACAGAAAATAGCAGATGGCAAAAGGCAAATGCTCAACATGAAGCACTAGGGATCGTTTGAAGAAGGCCTAGGCTCAGACATTTGCCATTTCCATTTTAACAGCAGAATTTTTAAAAAATAAATTCCCCCATATATTATTCTGGATGCTAGTGAACATCTGTGATCAGAATATTCACTATTACAGAATGAATGTCATACTAATTGCAATTGGTATCCAGGATGCAAGTTGCTTGATAAACTTTTGGAATTTAAGGTAATTAGCACAGTACAATTTTTCAGGAGATTAACCTCTGCTGCTACACATAAGTCAGAAAACTTTTCGTATTTAGTATATAATTTGACATCAAACCTTTTAATTGGCAATACATGGCTGTGCTCATCTGCTAATTGACTACTACCACAGTACATAAAAACACCTGCATAGACTTGTTCTCTGCCCACACTACTGCTACTACTATTTCTACCACTATCTCCAACAACAGCTTTAGAAAACCTAAATGAACACTATGTCATCAGAGGTGTGAAGCTACCAAGAGCTAGAAGTACAAGCTTTACCTGGGGAGCAAGGAAGTTACTTCATATCAACAGGGCACAACAGGTAAAATGAGACGTTCATCCAGTGCTGTGCTTTTTACTAATGAGTGGACCCCTAGAGAACAGCATCAGGATAGGACAAGCACTCAATTCCCCTGTATATTTCACCAATATTCAGAAGTCCATAGCTCACTGATTTCAGAATCAGAGGCAGTATTTTTTAAGATGCCATGATGGACTTTCACGAATGTCTAAACTTCAACCATGGAGCTCCTTGGACTCAACAAACATCTGTGGCAGTAACTTTCATGCTGTAACTGTGTACTATATGAACACCTTTTAGGAAGGTCTCCCCTTGACTGGCATTCTCTTTACCTCACTTTAAAATCCCAACTTCTCATCACATTCATTCCACCACCTCAAACCAAGCAAGATTAGCCATGCACATGCTCTCTAATGCTCTGCCAATACTGACAGTTTAGGTAGCAGCTACGTAGAGGAATACATGGAAACTGAGTTCCACTCACCTTCCTCCTTCAGCTCTACCATGTTGCCAGTTTACAAGAAACTTAGGAATTTAGATAACCCTGAGACTTCTATTTGTCTACCAGATTTGGTTGAAAACGGTCAACAGTATCAAAACAATAAAACTCATTTTCCTTAGAAAGCAACTTTTGAGCAAAAATCTTGAGTTATGGGTGAGGAGTATAACAGAAAAAACAAGAATTGTACAAAGTAATCTGGTAAAGCTGAGATTCTTACACACATGTACCCAGTACAGGAAAGAATAAGAGAATTCACAGAACATCAAGTGCTAATGCAGGACCAAAAACACAACTCCACAAAAACACTCCAGAAACTTTCAAATACAATTGATACTAAGATACTTTCCTCCTATACATTTTTCTATTCTACTACAGCAGACTATCAGAAAGAACTACTTTTTTGCTCTCTGCATCTGGTCTGTATACATTCAAGGGTTGTGTTCAGCACACTCTAACTGCATTGACGATAGCAAATACGATGAGTATCAATTAGCAAATTTAACGACTATGTGTGCTACAAACAGTGACCTTTTTTGACCTGTGCACCAGACTATACAGCACTTGATGAGCAAGTATTTGGCTCAGTTCATTCATGAAAGCTTAGCAAAGCTGGCAGACACTCTTTTGGAAGCAGACTACCACAACCTCTCTTTGCAAAATACAATGACAACTCCAACTCCAGATGTTTACCTCAAACTCAAACCAGGTTCAGTGAACCATTATTATAAAAATACTTTTGATTAATTGTACTTACAGAAAAATGTAACAACAAAACCTGCAATTATGTTATCATTTTTTAAAATTTACTCTTCCACATTTTAAATACTAAAACCACACTTACTAATAAAGCAAGTTTTTGGTACTTCCGTTTTAATTCTGCCAGACTGTCCGATGGCTTTGCACCCAGGATTTTGTACCAGTCCTTTTGTGTTATCCCTTCACAGGCCATAGCCTGACTGACCTCGAGATTACTTTTTCAGCACTGTGTAAGAAAATTAAATACATAAAATTACAATTTGAAAGAGAAACAGAAAAAGCAAAAGATGAGGAAATGTGACAAATTACAGGATCATGAAATAGTCTGCAGCCCTCAAGCACATCTATACCCCCACATAAGATCTAGTTACAGCTTGGGTTTTACATAGATTCACACTGCTGGGTGAGAAGGCTTTGCTTTTTAATATTAAAGTGCATATAAAACCAAAAAAAAAAGAATGAAAACGTATAAAGTTAGCACAGATCACCAAGTAAAACCATTTTATTTTTGGCTACTTATCATCAACAAATGACCCGCAATGAAAAAAAATAAACAGGAGAATTAAATGCCAGTAACAGCAGACTAATGCTTGAACTTCAAATAGCTTAAGAACAGTGAAATCCCATGCTTGTAGTAGTTGATTTATCATGAACTTCCTGACAAGAAATAACACTACGAATAGGGTATGGCTTTTTAAGTTCACAAGTATTTTTTTTATTGTTGAAAGAAAGAAAAAGGAGGTGGGTTTTTTTTTTTCAGTTTCAGCATTAAAGCTGTTTTCTGGTGACTACAATCATACTGCAGAACAAATCCTCTTTTCATGGGGGAAGAAATATATGTTTTTCAAATTTCGCAGAGCTGCAACCGCACAGGGCCCACCCGATTGCAAGCTGGTCCCTCCGCTCCCTTTAGAGATACATCCATCCCATAACCTACTCCCCAAAGATCCCTTTTCTCTCTCTTGGGAATCCCCACGAGGTTTTAAAAACACGCCTAAACGCAACCACCGCCCGGGGCCGGGCTTCCCTGCCGCAGCTCACCGCGGGACGAACCGGCCGCAAAGCCACACCTGACCCACCCCACAGCACCGGCCGACACGGAGGGATGCACGGACCTCGGCAGCAAGAATAGGCCGCAGGACCTGCGGAGGGAGGTCAAGGGAGACCGCCGGAAGCTTCCCGCCGCTGCCTCAGCACGAGGGCTGGGGCGCAAGGACCTCCTTGCGACCGTCAGCGGCGCAAGAACGACGAGACCACCACCACCGCCGCCGCCGCCACCACCACTGCCGCCGCCCCCTCCAGAAAAAAAATCCCGCAAAAACAACGAGCCAGCACCCACCTTCCCCGCACCGCCAGGCCGTCGATGGAGGCGGCCAGTCCTCCGCATAACTCGTCCGGCGGGAAACAACGCCTCCGCGTGGCGCTTTGCTGCTTTGGAGTACCGAGGGCAGCGATGCGTGCGACTCACGGGGCCGCCTCTCTTGTTTCTGCCCGGGCAGTAGTGGCGTTGGTACCGGCAGGAAGCGGAGCCGAGGCCGAGGCCCGACGCCGTCACCATGGCGACCAGCGGCGCCCCGGAGCTCTCAGACTGCCGCAGGCTCAGTAAGTAACCCTGGCCGGTCTCCTCCGCTCGTTCCCGGTCCGGGGCGGGTGGAGACATCTTTTCACCTCCACTTTCCCGTCAGGGATTCCGTCTCCAGGTGCGAGAAGACACCGGAGCCCACCTTGCCTACCCTCGCTCGCTGCGCGGGAGCCCGGCCCGCCCGACGCTCCCTCTACCCTCAAGGAAGTACCCAAAACCTCCAGGTGTGGTGAGACTCGGGGCTCACTGGGTCCGTTTTGCCTTCCCTCATTCCGGGCTCCCCCGCACCGCAGAGGCAGAGCTTAGTTCTGAAAGAAGGGCACCGCGAGCCCGCCGGTACCCCGGGGATCGGCTCGGGCATGCGGTTAACGGAGGCTGCTGGGTTCTTTCTGTCTGCGTGTGTCTGGGGAGAAACCGCGCGCATAACGGTGACTATCCAGCCTCGTTCTTGCCTACCTTACAAGTTGTCTACCCGATGCTGCGAGCGGAATGAGACCGTGATTTCTTTCTAGAAAATACTTGTCCTAAAGGGGAAAGAAGAACGTTCTCTTAAAAAAAAAGAGAAAAGCTCAGGAAGTAGCTTTTAATGATGTCAGGATGTTTCCTATTATAAAAGAAGGCTAAGGTTGGTGCTGTAGACTTCAGCTTTTGATCTCTGTCAATCCTAGCTAGGAAAATCCCTAACTATTAGTGTAAACAAACTCAGTTCACAGTGTACCTTTAAATGTGCAGCATGCTTCCTTTGACAATATTTTTATGCAGTATGTTAGAATTACAGCAACTGCTGGCCATTTTTCGTACCCACTGAATTGTTTTAAGTAGAGCAGCAGCCAGACTGTACGGACATTGGAGGGAAGAACTGGGAATGTTATTCTTGGCACAGTGTTCCCAATAACTACTAGTGCAGCAAGAATATGGGACAAGTGGGGTTGAACAATAAATGTGGAGAATTTAAAGTTTAACATGGATGGTAGAGAAGCAAGAGATTTTCTGGGCAAGTGAGAAAAGCACCAGCTCTGTGAAACTACTCAAGACCTGTCCATCAGTCTGATATTTGTCTCTCCTGGTCATTGGTAACTACAAAATAGTCAGTAGGCCAGTATTTTAGCCTTTCCTGCACTTTCGTAGCTGAGGTCAAATTTGTAACATGAGCATCCACTGTTGTCAAAAGGTAAAGACTTGTCTTTGCAGTTGGGCAGTACATGTATGAATCCTGGAACAATCCAGCTCCCTCTGTCAGTGTGGTGGTGGTAACTTCTGCAGCACCAGTATGAGTAATTGTATATTTCACTGAAGTCACTGAACTATAGATGAAATGTATCAAGTGTGAGCTAATTGACATCATCCCTTTTGAAATTAGAATTTACCTCTCAGGCAAAGGTTTCAGTGTGATTGCATGAGTTACCTTCTTCATTGTTACTTGTAATTAGCCCACATAAAACTTAAATGGTCATTAATTTGGGCTGATATGTGAAGAAGTTCTGTTGTGATGAGGGGGAGAAAATTGAAAGGAAAATCGTAAAAGATGCAGTGATGTCTTAGAGATTGGTTACTACACCTGTGCTTTTACCACAAATGGTTAATATACTCTTACAGACTGGATATATTTACAGTATCCATTTTTATCCTTTATGGCCCAAATTCTTACATGTTGAATATAGAGGTGTTTTCCATTTTAACTCATCATAGGATTGGTGCCTGAAGCCAGCTCATAGCGTAGTTTAAACTGAGTTGTTTGAGAGATTGTGAACATTTGTAGCCAATCGTATAATTATCTGGAATTGATTATTCAATATAAAATTAACTTTAAATGTTAAGGAGTTCTCTCTGAAATCAGTGGAACAATTATGGAGGTGAAACACTCATTCTTTCCTGTGTATATTCAACAGTCCCGCCGAAGTAAAATAGGCTGTTTAGTTTAGGCAGTTTAGTGTTCATGGGCTGCAAAATGCATCAACTATGAAATGAAATCACTACAGGATTATCTGGCCTTGTATGGTATTATAACCTTTCTGTCTCAGTTTCTCTTTTAATTTTAATCTATATAGTTTCAGAAATCATGACGTTATGTTTGGGTTAGTTGTGGCTCATCATACTCTGTGATGAATTTTGAAGCTGTTGATCAATCTCAAGACAATTTGATAATCTTTCATTGCTAGAGGTATCAAAATCAAGTCAGTTCAGGATTTGTTAAAATCAAATGAGTACCTAGATGAGAAGAGAGCAAGGGCAACCAAACTGCTCAAATGCTACCTATTGCTTTTGGCAGCTACTGACTGCTAAATTAACCTCTAGTTCAAACTAGCCATAGGATTTGCTGTTTTTTCCCCTTTTGACAGCAAAACAAAGGTGAGGAAGTGACAGGCAAGTGTGGGGAACTAACTGTGGTAGTCTAGGATGCATGGAGACAGACGAGAAGACATGGAGAAGACTTGGGACTGTTGTCCTAGAATTGGAGGTATAAGACTCATGTCACTTTTAATTGCATTTTTTACTTGCAGAGACAACTAGTATTTCTCAAAGTGTTGTTCAGAGTAGTAGGGCTTTATTTTTTGGCTTTTCTTTGTTTGTATTGGTTTTATTTTGCTATATGTGTGTGCAAAAAGGTGATGCACAGGTTATATAAAAATCTGAAGGCAAGTCTTTCTGAGATTACCTAGCGTCTAGAATATTCAGAGTATTTGTGTATGTAATTTCTCAAGTATTTTTAATATTCATTTTTGCGACAAGTGCCTTTTTGTAGTTGCTAAGCCAAAGTTATTTGGGATAATCCTTATCTGGACAAATATGCCCCTATCTGAACAGCAGTTATGTTTGTTAAACTTCACCATACACTACAATACTGTTCTTGATACAAAGCACTGCACCTGAATTAGTCTATTAGCTCATTTGCTTGTTTATTTAATGAAATGTTTTCTAAAAGCATAGTCTTCTCTTCTTTCTTGTTTGTCTTGTAAAGACAAAGTTTGAAAAGAAATAGGATTCATGGGAATCCTTGTAGCCGGAAGAAAGCACTAGATCACCTAGTGTGAATTTAATGTATTATGGGACTGTTCTGAGTCTAGTATGTTCTGTGTGGCTGTCAATATTAAAAGATACAAAATTCCTCAATTGTGAGAAGGCTGCTTCAACAGCTAATCATCCTACTGTTAAAATAAGGAATTTTTTTCAAATGAAGTTTCTGTCAGAGCTATAGTAGACAGCTGACTCAAAAGAGTATTAGAAGTGAAAATCTGACTTCTCTTTATTGGGAACAAATGTTTTGTCTGTGAAAGATAAAATAATTTGTTCATCTTTGAACAATGTTGGACATTATAAATCTAGATATTAAAAAATCTTTGGAAGACAGGATTATTTAAAACTGGTTAATGGATTTATTTTTTCCATTTTTTTAAGAGAAAGGTGTCAGAGATCTGAATATTAAGTTCTTCCAGAATTTGTTTTAATTAGGTCAGATTTGTCAACAGTAAAAAGAAAAACAAAGTTTTGTCTCCCAGGAGATGTGGCTATGATAGACTAAATGTCATAATGATGTGAACAAATGAGATGTAACATGCACTGAAAATATATGTTTTCCATTAAATTTCCACAAAAATGATTGAAAACGTCTAGGGAATTATTTAAGCAATTTACAATATTGTTTAAAAAGGTGCATCTGGGCACACTGAGTACAGTCTTTTGTCGTTCATTAGCAATGTATTTAATGAGGGTTTTTTAAGTGATAGATAGTTAAGGTAACAGACAAGTGACAGATTGTTTGTCTTTAACGATTTCCCTATTTCAGGCCCATTACAAAGCAATTAGAAATCTGACAGCATTTTTACTCTGCATTACTGATCATCTAAAGTGATGAGAAATGAGAGGTGATGAATATTAATTGTATATTTTCATATAATTATCATAAATTATTACCTTGTCTAGTGTGCTGCAGGTGGGGTAAAATCAATGGATGAAAATTTAGTCAAATATGATAATTTGAAAGATTTCATTACTTAGTTTTTGTCTTTAAAGTGCAGTGTCAATCAGTCTTAATCAGGCATACATTAAATGAGGGAAAGACAAAAATACTCATACCTTTCCTCACTTCACTGACACTGATCAGCATGGCATTTACTCTCGTGTCCTATGACAAATTATTTATGTCTCTTTTGTAGCCTGCCACGTTTACACTGGAGCTATATCTATTCCTGTCTAACTTTTTTCCATAAATATTTACTTAGTGTTTGAGCATTAAAACAATATTAAAAGCGCTGCAGTTGGTTGAACCAAGAACCAGCTAGTCTCATCTTCATTCACCCACTTGGCATATATGCATTGGAACGTATCACTTATTTGCATTGTGCTTCTATGCTCAAGGGAATCCAGCCACCACCAAAAATGAGTGTTCATGCCACTTGTTTGTTTAGAGTATGGCCCCTTATTCAAATTTTGTTCTGAAGATGTAGTCATCAATAATAAACATCGATAATAAAAAATGGTTATAGAATCAGTTAATATATGCCTGAGTGACACTGCAATGGATTAAATTATTCCCTGGGTCAACAGTATGTAGTTACTAGCACACTATTGTTTGAGATTAAGGGTCTCACCAATAAACTAACATTACTTCATTGCACTTTGTCAGTATGGCGTATTCTAATCCCCATTTTCATCATAAAGGGATTTCCTTTGAGTCATTGTGATGCTATAGGAGGCCTCATTCCCATAATGATTGTCTTCAAATGGAAAAGGTAGCAAGACTAGGCTGGTGCCACCATGGCCTTATTTGTGAGGCTTCATGGTCATTCTAATGAACTGTGTTTATTCTGTCTGAAGTCAAGGTCCAGCTCTGTTCAAGTATAAATTATACACACACAAAAATCAACTTGTCTTTCCCAGTTGTACTGCAGTACATGATATAGTAAATGTTTTCATATGTTGTAATTTCAGTCCTAGTTTTGTCGTATGGGCTCAGTAGAATTGATTAAGAATTGCATCGTGCTCTGTGAGATTCTAAGAAAGGAATACTTCTCTGTGATACACACTGTTCTCAATATCCCTCTGAAATTCCACAAGGAGAGAGTGCCATTTTATGACTTTTTTTCATGTCTGTCATAGAACACAGAACAGTTTTAATATGCATCCACTCCTCAGTAACAAAATTGCAGTTACACCTGTATTGCATGCGTATTTTTCAAACAAAAGGAAGTCTTTTTTTTTCCTGTTCTTCTGTGCATATGTTCACATTCTGCCTAGTCACATGCTGCTAACCATGTGTATAAAGCCACATGTTATGTCCTGTTTCTTCTTTTTTAAATTTATGTAATGAAAAGACTGAATAAGACTCCTTTAGTTGATATACCTTGATCTTTTTTCTGATATAATTAAACCAAATGTTGAGATGTTTGAAAACCCATATCAGGAACAAGCATGTTTAATGTCACACTGATTACTTGCTAATGCAAACTGCAGTATACACAAAGGCAGTGGAGCAACAACTGTGGTTTCTGTAAAGCTTGCAAACCTGACAAATCATCAGTATCTCACAGTTTATGTTAAAAACAGCTTTTTGAGAGGTAATTATAAAATGAAATATTTAGTTCTAATATTTAGATTATTCATTTTATTTCAGTTGACTTTTCCATGATAATAGGATATGTTTTCACCTCTTTATTGAAGAGGAGCACTGGGCTAATTGATATTTTGCTTATGTTCTTTAGAGATAGTTAATAATATATCGTACTTTTGATTAGCATTTTTCCGTTATATAGATTCTTTTAAATACTACTTTCCAAGTATGGCAACAAGTAGTAAAAATGCCTTTTAGTATTATAGGAAAGAATGTAGTTGCTGTAAGTCAAATAGTGTTTCATTATACTTTCCTACATTACAGATATTTCCCAGTCTTAGCTTAAGCAAAACTTCTTTTGCCTCTTCAGTTTGAACTGAGGTAGTTTGAAGATAAGTTAATTTTCAAGTTTTTTCTTCATTTAAAGTTTTAGTTCCTTCAGTGTTTGTGATTCCTTTATTCTGTTTCCATCTGTTAGAGTCCATCTTAGTAGTCCTGGAATATATAAGATAATTGTCTTCTCACATTTTTTCAGCTCTTTACATACCATTTCTTCCTCTTTGGTTAGATGGCAAATTGGAATACTGAATCATGGTGTTACTAATTTATTTCAGTCAGGAGAGCTGAAGATATTTTTAAGCAAATAAAGTGCAAGAATGATTTGAAATGACAAGATACTGCATGTGTTTATTGAAAGGAAGAGATCCTATTGTGTCCTGAAAGCCCTCACCAGAGCTCAGCGGGGTTGGCTGCTCCCTGCAGATGGGGGAGCTGAGGGCCAGGCCTGCCAGCCAGGCCATGGGGCAGAGGCTTTGCCAGGCGAGGCCCAGCCAGGTTGGCAGCTGGGACAGCCAGAGTCTTGGTCATCAGGCAAGCCCAGGGTGACAAGACATGGCTGAGGTGAGCAGGAGCTTAAGCCAGTAAACTGAGGTCAGGACCTGGTCTGGTGACAGGGTCAAACACAGCCAACGGCCGCCAGGCCAAGCTGGGAAGTCAGGCTGCAGGCTGTGGCCTGGATGCAGATCAGCAGAGCCCATGGTCAGGCATGGGTAGGGGCATGGTGGTCATGTGGTTGGGGCTTCATCTCAGGCAAGGCCAAGCACCAGAGCTTCAGCTTGAAAGCATCTTCCATAGAAGGGGGTCAGCCTTGGCTGAGGCCACCCTGCAGAGCTGTCTGGCAGCTCCCCACGATCACCAGAGGGAAGGAGGGGCAACCCTCATCTGTGCTATCTCAGAGCTGGCCCTGAGCCCAGCAGCCAAATCCCCAGGATAGGGATGCAATCAGGGCCTTTACAGCAATTTAAGATCCCAAGGTGCAGCTACCCATTTTTCTTTGCTTCACAGAAGAGCATGGGAGCAGATGGTAGCCACTTCCACTGTGCAAGTATAAGTGACATCTAAGATTCAAACTTTTGTAGCTTTTTATTTAACTTATTATCCACCAAGCTGGTAAAACTGCACTAGGATGACTCAATTATCAGTTTCTTCATGGAAATTTGTTTTGGTCAAGGAAGTGTATGTTCTCATTTTTTATGCTGGTTTCTTTTCCACAGTGTGGCAGCTTCCTTCAGGCATTGAGTAGGTTTTGGCTGTTCACAGCACTGAAAGAAAATCCCATTTCTCTGACATTTGGGGTGAAACAGGAGAGACATATTGGGTGCCGTCTAGTTTCTTGGCTAAGTAAAATGAGATAGTGAATGCTGTCAGATTACTGTGTTATCCAAAAAGGATTATTTAAACATTTTCTTCTGCACTAGGCACCAGTTGCCTAACTGAGCAGTACAGTTTCTTTTCTTCTCTTTGGGGTAGTACAGGAAAATCTGTCGTGGCCAGAGGTCTGTGGGATGCCAGGATTTCAGTGGGGAACTGACAGAGAGGAGAAGCAGTTTCTTTCTATTCATCAACTCAGACATACAGGATGAAATTTTCATTCAAGCCTTTGGCAAAATTCCCAATAATTTTGGTGGGACATGAGTTTCACACATAGCTTGTACTTATTAGGTTACTACTCAGAGTGCATCTGTTTAGAATGGATTGTAGTTTTGTAAGATTGTAGATTGTAGACTGTAGTGTAGAAGGACTATGAGGAGAAAAGGAGAAGATTTTGGTTTCCTAATAGAAGGAAAGCAGTCATCACTTTTTCTTTCCAACTGCTGTAAGCTGAGAATAGTAGTTTACTTGGCAGGTGTGAGGTTTACAGCATTATTTGTTGAAGAAGGTCCTTCCCAAAGGGATACAGATTATGCGTATAAAGCTTCCCTTTTTTTCGTGAATTATTATGAAGACAGTTTCCAAAACATATTAAATTTACTAAACTATTAAGTTTGGGGTTTTATCATGTAAATAATATATACTGTGGGTTTTGTGTGTAGTAAAATTAAATTTAGAATTTTCACCTGTCTTATGATGATAATGCAGACCTTCACCAGAAAATGTTTCAGGCCTATAACACATGAAACATCATGTTTTCATCTTTCAATATAAAGAAGTATTAATATGGCTATCTGGAACATACAAGCCTGTAGTGCAACAATAACATAAGTGCAAACAAATATGAAAAATATATGATGGCTGGAGAAAACTGTTTTAATAACGAAAACATAACAAATAAGATTTTCTTAGCTCCTCCATTGTGGTGAAGATCGGATGTTGCAATTATTTTAATTTTTAATACCTTTACTAGATAAATAAAATGCCTTTGCAGTGCAGATAATGCTTTTCTTGAGAAATCCAACCTGAAGTGCAAGTACAAAAACAAAAATAAATTTAAAGATGTAAATTTAAGGAGAATATTAAAATAAATCACTATATCTTTTGAACAACTACTAAAAAATAAAGGCAAGAATACATACTTGTCAAATATGCAGTATAAATAAATAATTTAGGTGAAAATGGATGACTAGATATAACAAAGAGACGACCAAATAATGAAGGGCTAAAGGGTGGTTGTTACATCTGATGTACTTCATTGTATATTGTAAGTAATTGCTATCCATAAAAAATTCCATGGCTTCTGTGTAAGAAAAAGAGACAATTTGACAGGCAACACTAGTAGGAAGCGACAGCAAGTACAAATCCTTGGCAACTGTCATTATCCTGCTGTTGAATTCACATCCCAAACTGTGTGATAACTTTGACCTGCATAGCTGTTACTGAACGAACGTCTGTTAAAGTAACTATATTTTTCACTTATGGAAAAAAAATATTAGCCATGTGTAGATTTGCTTCTTAGAAAACTGTATGGGCTATTTACTTTTCTTTAGTGTGGTGGTGTTTTCTATTTAATGAAGAAATATGGAGAAATGTGCTTTAGTCAAACAGTAATGAATAATTAGAAAATTGCACTAGAGCAGTACAAAAAAAAAATAAATAACCAAGCAATTTCAGCATGTAGCACTAGCTGAAGGTAAAATTTCCCTTTGTAAGAAATACAGAAAGACTTCAGTGCTTTGGCCATGAATTAACAACAGTTTAATTGGTTTTAAATGGGGGAAAAAAAGTTGTTAGAGGTTTTTAAGTGTTTTGTTGGGTTTTTTTTTTCCATTTTTTTCCCGCATTTAAATTTCTAATTTCAAAATCTTTTCTCTCTGTATCTCTGCCTGGGCATCTTTACTTCTGCTGTAAAAATAGCACCACAACATCTTGGTGTAGGAGCTAGCAAAATTTACCATTGGCTAAGAAGACTTTTTACTTTAACATGGAATACCAAGCTGTTTTTCCTGACCAGTGAGTGCCATTTCAAATTGGCTTAAGTCCTCTTTTATGAGTTTTCTATATATTATAACCTACATTTTATGACCCTAACTCCTTACACAGTAGTTACTAATTTAATGTAGTTGAAAGACCAGACCAAAAAGATAAAATTTTAACTATATTTATCATATTTCTGCTTCAGAAAATGTCTCTAACAAAAATGGCTGTGAAAAATATGGAAGGGAAGCAAGGCAGTAGACCACTTCTATTTTGTCCATAACATTCGCCTGCAATCAGCAGTGGTATCAAGAGGTCAAGACGTCAGGATTGTTCTACACATCAAACAAAATCAGTTCAGAGCTGTGATGGAGTATCAGACATATAGACAGCTGCAAATCAAGCAGTACAGACAATTTCTGTCTTATATCAGTATCCAAGAGAAACAGAGCTGAAGGTGTTCCCACAGGTCAACTAAGGTAATCAAAGCTCTTCTCTATTGCTTTTAATCATGACTGCTGCAGTTAAGTCAACTTCTAATGATGATTCAATTGATATTCTAAAACAGACATTGCTAATTTTAATTCAGATTTCTTGACCAAACAATTTCTCAGAATATATTCCTTTTAAAACAGTATTGATTTCATCATACATTTCTGAAAGACAGATAAAATGACAATAAACCAGGCATACTCATTGTTTTACAAATTATAACTAATACAAGATGAATTGATTCTGTCTCTCTGGAAAATCCAAGAGAACAATTGGAATTTGCAATGTGAACCTGGTGAATAAAAGTGTATTTTAGTGTGTTTAATTTAGAGCTCCTCATCACAAGCTTTTGTTGTTAGTGTCTTCTATTTTCACTAAGTAAATAGTTTTAAACTGAGACAAACCTAGATGAGTATAGTTATAGTGGTATCCCTTGCAGAGGTGACCTCGACTAGGATACAAATGGCTCTAAACTTCATTTTTGTAAATGTTTTCTGGAAAGTGCATTATCCAAAATCATTAGAGTACCTGTAGCTGCTAATTTTGTATCATAAAGAGGTATTTTTATTACACCTGTGTCCTGGGGTATAAAAGCCATGAATTCTAAAACCAAAATGGAAATACAGGTACTTTTGAAGAGGCCACATTCTGGCTTTCTTATTTATATGGTTTAGTGATCAGCACCAAAGTAGCTGTGCTGATTTAATAGCATGACTTGCCCTACAAATGCTAGAAAGACAAAACAGCTACAATTCTTACATGGTTATTTTGTCATTCAAGAAATATGGAAACTGCAAAATCCATGAGATACCAACATGCCATTATGGTTGAAATGAAGTATCAGTTCAGTGCTAATTGAAAAATTTCCAAGGTTTTTCAGTGGGAGGGAAATTGAAATCTTAGGCCTCAAACCAGTTTGGAGTTCTGCATAACCTCTTGCTTCAGATTCTGACAGAGACAAGTGTTCTGACTGAAGTATGACATTGTGTTATGAATTCCCTTCTTTTTTTTTTCTTTCTTTTTTTTTTTTCTTTTTTTTGTTTTCTCAGTAGTCTTACTGTGGTATTACTCAGAAGTTGTTTGTGATTTGAGCATTTTACTTTAGGATTTTTAAAAGTTACTAGTTTTATTTAGTTTTATTCTTGCAGTTGCATTGAATATATTTTGCTATCTGGGAAACAGAAACAATTGACAATAAGCCCCACTCTGCTGTCACTGTACAGGCATAATTGCTGTCAGTTTGAAATTTTGCCTAAGAAAAGACTGTCACCAGTTCTTACTTTTTAAACTAGAAGCAAACTTAGTATACACTGAAAGCAGACTTTAATGACAAGTTTTCTCAGAATCAACAATTTTTTCCCCTGTGTTTATTCGTGCTGATAGATTTTGAAAAATACTTTTAAAGTTAGGTGACTTATTTTCTTGTGATATTCTTAAGATACTTCATAAAAGGTAGAATTAAGCAACTACTTTCCAAGTATTCTAGAAGTTCTGAATAAATTCAAATTGGGATACAGTAAGTCCATTTTACTTTAAACAGTCCAATTTGTCTTTGCTTTCTATATTTATAATTTAGGTGCTATGAACTAAATTCTTACACTGCGAAGAATTTTAGTTACCATACCAGACAAACATATTGGAATGTTTCCTTAATATCCTAAACTGGATTTTTTTCCAACAGAATTAACTTTGCTTTCTGTTTCAAAACTCTGGCCTCTCCAGAGGGCATCTGAAGTATCCAAAGTTATTAAACAGCAGCCAAATGTAATCAAAGTCATAGTGTACAAAAATGGCACAAGAAAGATCCTTGCTAAAGTTTCTGTGTGACAGAAACCCAGTAATCTCTGATAGTAGTGTTCCTGCATGAATAAAGTTTATTTGTATCTTTTGCTTCGAACCCTAGTGTAAATCCTGTTCTTTGTGAAACTCCTCTTTCCTTGTACACCATTCCTAAAGTGTGTGACTTCTTAAAAATTCTTATGAACACTAAGGGGAATACGTTATGGCATAATGTACAAGATTATTTGACATTGAAAGGCAAGAGCATAATTCTTTTAAACCAATCTTTGTAAGGTTATGTGTTTTTAACATCCTATGATTTCTAGTAATGGTCACTAAAATACTAAATGACTTGTGTAGTTGTTATGATTGGTAAACTAGCTGGGAGTGGATTTTTTATTTCTAATTTTATTTATACTGACTAAATATTGATCATAAAATAAAAGTGTTTGTAATCAGTATTCCTTACCTCTTGCCTTCTTTTAGCTGCTGGAGGAGTGCTCTGAAAAGCTGAATCTCGTTTAGCTGCTGGAGGAGTGCTCTGAAAAGCTGAATCTGAGCATGGCTGCACGATGAGCGTTCTTGGCAGACAGCACTGAAGCACGAGAACCTAAAGACGTACCCCATGATGCCAACGTTTATATTTCAACTGGAGAAACCTTTTTATATCCATTCAAAAAAATGAAAGGTAAAAACCCCCCAAACCCAAACCTGCAAACACCCCAGCAAATGGCTTAAGGGGTGCAATTAAAAATTATTTTTCTCCTGTCTTTTTGCATGGTTTAACAAAACTAATGTTTACTCATTTACAGCTCACTAAGAGGATAATGTGCTTAATGAAAGAAAAATCTACTGACAGCCACATTTATTGCCCTTCATTAGCATTGGTACTTAATTTAATATAGATCTGAATAGACATTAGGGAGCCTGCAGGAGGTTAAATGGTGAAAATGTAAAGAGATTATTGAATTTACTGTTTAGTTTCAGTGACATCAAACAGACATAATTAATTAGGCTTATTCCACTAACAAAAATAATCCAAAATGTAAGACTGGATTAATTAGTGTCATTGTTTAAAATTTTGAAAGTTTAATGCAATAATATGGAATGTCTACTTTACTATGCTTTATTAATTTTAGATTGTTTGGTAGGACCATTATTAGAATTATTCTCTCTTTCTCTGTCCTTCTCTTTCGCTCTCCTTCTCTTTCGCTCTCCTTCTCTTTCGCTCTCATTCTCTTTCGCTCTCCTTCTCTTTCGCTCTCCTTCTCTTTATTTACCAATCTGGTAATTATGCTTAAGTAGAACTCAGTATCAAATTTGAGATACCAGTTGGGTATTTTATTAAACTTTTAATTCAACTGTCATTTGTGAGAAAGAATTTTAAGTTGATAATAAGCTAATATATTATGAAAAGCAAAATTATTATTTATAATTGTCTCTGTGTAGGTAGGAAACTACAGTTCCAGTGTATAATTTCAATGAGAAATACAGATAAGATAAATTGTTTAACATTATGTGAAACATTCCAATTTCTATAATCTTTTAGTAGTAAAGTGTGTGATAATGTTTTTTAAAAAGTTAGGAATAGCGAAGAAGAAAAACAAAGGACTAATCTTTCAACTAGTGTGCACATTTTATATATATGTGTTGCACATATTTTATATATATATTTCTTTGCACTTTGGGGCTGGTTTTTTTCATATGTACTTTCTTCAGGAACAAGCTTTTGGTTTTGCTTTTCTACGTAGTACTTAAATAGCATTTGTTATCTTGGGAAGTATTACAAGGCATGTTTTAGTGTGAAATCCTTCCTTCAGAATTTCAAAATATCCAAATGATTTTTTGCCAGTTCTTTTACAGATTGATATTACTTAGTACAAATACATTTTGAGATGATATGCATGTGGTACTTCTTACTGGCTGTTTGCCTAAGAAAATGGCTACTATATTGCTCTCTCTAAAAATGTGAAAATCTAACACTAATTAGTAGAGCCTTTATTATTTATCTCCTCTCATTAAAGGTATGTTTACATATTCATGGAGGTATTAATGAATGAAACCTATGTAAGCCTGTGTCTTACATAGTCAACGTTATGTATGATAAACTGTTGTTGGTAAGATAAAAAATATGATAGAAGTGATCCATTCACTAGAATGGCTCTAAGGGATGGCCTATATATTCAATAAAAGCCACAGATCTTTGTATTTAGTCCTGCAAAAGTGTATGATAAAGCTGCTATTTGTACTGTATAAATCACAGAATCCTATTATTGGGGTATCTTTATATGAGTACTGCTATAATTTATTACAAGTTCCTCACTGATACTCATTATAGTTTCTCCATGTGTATGACATGAGTCTTATGATAGATTTTCAAATTCATTAAGTAAGTCTTTTTTTCTTTCATTTTCCTCTTGCAAGCCAAGTTCGAAAGAAAAACTTCTGTGCTTTGTCTGCATATCTTTGGCTGTGTTTCATTGTGACATGCACTGCTGTTCTTTTAGCACCAAAATGTTGGCACACATTACTGAAAATTTCACACCATCTCTTGCTGGATCAGCAAGCTTAACCTACCAAAATCTGGTGTTGTTGAATGGTTTTTGACTGATAATCAATCTTTTTGCTGCTCGACAGTTGTTGCTGGGACACAGGCTAGAGCAGGTGGCAGATGTGCCTTGTCTTTTGAGAAAAGAAAAAGAGTAGGTGAGCTTGGGCACAGAGTAACATATTGTGTGTCCATTAAAAGGGTAAGTATAACAGGAAAAAGTCACTGCTATAAGTAGAAAAGCCACCAATACCAGAAAATAGGCCTTTTTACACCCATTTACAACTTTTAAATAGAAATGGAAAATGACAGTTAATTGTGTAGAATTCCGTCTGCTCAAAAATCAGAACTGATGTTTAAAATATGCATAAAATTTGTGTAGCATTCCATAGTACGTACGTACTTACATTTTTTTACGCATACATCATATGAATAACAATTTGCACATATTTAAAAAGCTACAATATATTTAAGATAGGTTTTAGAGATGTATACAGATATAGAGATAGACAATAAGTATTTTATATATTCTTTCCTAGCCCAAGACTGTGGAGAGAGCATACGAGTGGTATGACTTGTCAGGGTAAACATACAGATTGCTTCAGTTGAGTCCTTAACACATAGATAACAAGGTCAAATGTCAGCAGCAAATCTTTTATTGCATGGGAATGGAAGATCAGTGATATACTGTAAAGCCCCAACTCTGCAAATACGTACGAGTGATCCCATGGAAATCAGAGAGACTTTTTACATAATCATTGACTGATTTGGAAATGTTTCTGTTTCACACAGCATTCTAAATACCTTAGGGCTTTTTCTCATCACCACATACAATTGGCCTGTAGAATGTTTGTCTTAGTTCCTTTGTTTGCACAAAGGCAGAGTATTAAAATGAAAAGTTCTTCAAGAAATGCAAAACATTGAGATCTGTATCACTACTAACCTATAGGTTGCAGTAAGAATCTGTTTAAAATAATTACATCTCTGATATAAAAAAACTAAACAAACTGAAAAAACCCCCAACAAACCAAAACTGATTACTAGCTGTGCAGTATGGAAAAATTCATCCTAATCCAGATCAAGGCAGTCAGTCTTCCAACTATTATTTTTCTAGAACAAGTGAACATAAGTTCAAGAGAAAAACTGGAGAGGAATGGGGAAGCTGAACACAGAGCACTGGAGACTAAGAGGCATTCTCTCTCTTCTCTCTGCCAAGTGGAAGAAAACTGTATGCATTGTAAACTAGCAACCTATCAATTGAGTTTTGGGCTGAGAGCCAAAAATCCAAAGTCTCAACCTTTCACCTAGTCTGTATATGTTTTTATTGTACTACATTGTTGCTGCAGTTTCTTCAGGACTTATTTATTCCATTTGGCATTTACACCTGTTTAATTCCCCAAATAATTTCAGGTTTACTTGAATATAAATACGGGAAGAATTCATATGAAATGACATGAACAAATGTTAATTATTTCTTTCAGACTATACCAACACCAAATTTTATTGTTGAAATAATTTTCATTGCTTCTGGACAGCTGACCTGGTTTGGGTTAGAACAGAACTAATTCTGTTCAGTGATTTTATGTTTCAGTTAAAGCTCCTCAGAGAAACTGCACTTTCTGAAACTAACAGCATGTTTTCATGGACACTGCCTACTTCAATCAGTGATAAGGCCTAATGATTAGATTTACTACCAAGAATTGGTATGCAAAGCAAGATCACTGCTAAATCTTGTGTCTCCTGTTGGGGGGTGCAGGGTAAAGGCCGCACCTTCAGGGAGGAGTGGACAGGACAGGTGACCCTAAACTGACCAACTAAAGTATTCCATCCCATATACGTCATGTGATATATAAATGCTAGATTGCAAAATTATTCTCCCTTGTGAGATTATGCTCCCTTGCGAGGTTGATTTTTCTTCCTTTCTGGTCTTCCTTTTCTCCTGCACTTCAGTGATCCCTCAGTTCCTGCTTCCAGTACCAGGATCCAGCCTCTGAGCCCGACTGATCCACTGCTGAGTTCTACTGCCGCAGTATCAGTGGTGACATAGTTACCACCAAGGGGGATTTGGGTTCAGCATTGGGTTCTGTACATATTTGAATATATTTCATTTATCAATATTATTATTATTTAAGTAGTTTTAGTTTTATTTTCCAATCCACAAGTGTCTCTGTCTCTCTTAACCGCTTTCCCTTCCTGTGGGGGGGGCGGGGGAGAGAGGGTAACAGGGAATGTCTGTCATTGGGTTGGTGGCCAGCCCAGCCTCGACCCTCAACAACAGCTGAAGTACAATCATAGGAATTTTTGCTTATATTTTAGTATTGATTCCCTGTTTTTTTATTCTATTATTTTTATCACTTACATATATTCAGTATTTTCCCAAAGTAAAATGTAACTTGTTTTTTTTAAAAGGAAATGTAATACATGTTTTGTAAAGTAAATCCTAGATTTCTGGTTCCTATCACACAAAACATGATGGAAAACATTTATCATTCATCGATGAACCTAAATTTTTATTCTTTTTGTTTTGTTTTTTGTTTGGTTGCTTGCTTTCTGTGAAAAGCATATGAGAGTCTTTTCACAATCTGGAAACCCTCTTTAGTTTTAATGGACACTAATGCCATGGCCTATTTTCCTGAAGAGTTCATAGAGCAGTTCACGGCAAGGGGGTGGAATATGTTGATTGGCAGAGAAGATGGGATGTTTGTAATTTTAATCAAATTTAGAATTAAGACATACTTCAAATATGTCAGACTAGTGTTAGTGAATTTAAAATCTAATGACAACTGCTGTCATTAGTAGTTAAATATAGCCATTGTGCCTATGGCAATAAATGATGACACTTCAGAACATGCAGAAACAAAAAATTCTCAAGTATTTTAAGAAAAGGGAGTGACTGTAAACCTAGTTAAACACAGGAATGTGACCTGGGCATTATATGTTTTCCAAATACAGAGACGTCTCTGATTTGAACAGAAAACACAAGTGAATGCAACATTTTGTGTTGTTACTACTAGAGTGTTTAATTTTTGGAAAACCTTGGCCTTTCTTCCTATTTCATATATATATATATATATATATATATGTATCA